>JABTTQ020001887.1:0-161370 GCA_016081115.2 Rehmannia glutinosa
CTTGATCTTGATGGTGGTTTGATATTCCTCAGTCTCCTCATGATTTTGATAAGAACTCTCTTTGCCAACAACCTTCTACCGAAGTCAAAGTTTGTTTTTGCAATTGATGCAAATAGTGTAAATTGGGCACGATAACCACAACCCGTTTTTTCCAGGTTTGTTGGGACATCATTATTTGGATGTATGTGATGATGTCAAAGATTTTTGATGGCCATCCCGTGCCCAAAGCTTCACTCTCTTCTTTAGTTCGATTCCTAAAGTCCCACAACCTAAATCTTGGGTTGATTATAGGCTATTAGTCTGTAATGTGATTAATAAGATCATTACCGAGAATCCTCAATAACAGACTTGTTGTTGTGCTTCCCATGCTCATCCCTCCTTCTCAAAGTGGTTTTTTGAAAGGAAGAGATATTAGTGATAATATCATTCTTGCTCAAGAATTAATTCATTCTTAAACTCTTACGGTACTCGATTAAATGTTGCTCTTAAGTTTGATATGGCTAAAAGCGTATGTGAGTCAATGGTCTTTCTTGTTGAATATTTTGAAAGAATGGAATTCCATGAGAGGTGGATTCTATTCATTGAAAATTGTATCAATAATTGATGGTTCTCTGTTCTTATTAATGGTTTCTCTGCACAGTTACTTCCATTCACTAGGGGTCTCAGACAGGGGGACCTCTATCTCCTCCCTCTTCATTATTGCTCTTTGAGTATTTGTCTGTGGTGCGGACCATCTTTTTAAAACTAATCCATCCATGTATTTTAATCATCATGGCGGGATACCCGTTACTCAGCAAGCTTATGTTGATGACATCCTTATTTTCACTAATAACCTTCCTCATCTCTTGACTTCTTTCCTTGAGCATTATCTAACATTTAAGCGCCAAGCCATTAATGCGCTAGAAGCTCCATCATCTTGATACAGGGGTCCATTCTAGTCTCCTTGCACAACCTTTGTTGTTGCTATCATTGGTTACAAGATCCGAGGATTTGCCCTTCACATACACAGGTGCCCCCATTTTCAAAGGTAGGAAAAAGGTGCTTTTTCTTCTTTACTTGAAAACATGTACAAGAAAATTGAGTGGGGATGGAGGTTTCTGTCTTATGGGGCAGCGGATTAATGTTTATCAAAAGACCTTGAGTTATATGTTTATCCATTTAATCAGTCATTAAACCCCTAATTACATCACTCATAAGCTTGAAAGCAGTTCAATTTAGATTTTCTTGGGAATAACGAGAATCATAAAGCCCATTCATTGGATTGCTTGGGACCTTTGTTTGTGCTACTTATTCACGGGGGTGGTTTGGGGATTAGAAAAATTGTTGATATGATAACCGCTTTCTCTTACAAGCTGTGGTGGAAGTTCGGGGGATAAAACATCTCTTCGGGCCCAATTTATGCATCATAAATATGTGGGTGGTTGTCTTCTTACGTGATTAATTGTAAACCCACCGATATAGCCTGTGTGGAAAAGAATTTGTAGATTAAACAAAGGCCAATCTCCATATTTTCTGGTCTCGAGAGTAATGGGAAAGCTAGTTTTTGGCATGATAAATGGTTTAATTCTCATACGCTTGGACTCTTTGATTTTGTTGATAAAGCGGCCTTAAACACATTGATGTGGCTTTTTCGGACTAATCATGCTTGGGATTAGGAAAGACTTGAGAAAATTGTGGGCCCTGATTGGGCTAATCAGAGTAAATTCGATATCGACAACAACCATGACATTATGAGATGGATGCACTCGAAAGCGGGAATTTTTCCTTAAAATCTGCTGGATCTTTGATCAAGGTAACAACCCTAAACTCCTCTCTTTGATGCCATTTGGAATACTTGCCTTATCCCATTCATTTCTATATTCATGTGGAGACTAATAAAGAACAAACTTCCTATGGATGAAAAGCTTCAAAAGAGAGGAATTGCAATTCTTCTAAGTGTTGGTGTTGTGCATCTACACCTACCCTTTGAATCGTGCCCTTTTTGTTTCTTAATAACCCCAATCTCAATCCGTTTGGATGCATTTCTCTTCTCTTGAGACATACTATCCTAACCGCGAGAATATTTGCATATTTCTTTCATCATGGAAAATATAACACCTTTCACACACCATGCACATATTTCTTTCATTGTTCCTTGTCTTTATCATGTGGTATATCCGGCTTGAGAGGAATAATCACAAACATGAAAACTCTCGGTTTAAGCATAAGAGGATTATTTGGAGAGTGGGTCATCATTCTGACTTAAACTGGAGGCTATTTAAACACAACATTTGGAAAGGCCTTCGATCTGGTGATAAGTTTGGCCTATTTTCCGGATGCACGAGTTCAAACATCTTGTGAGCTTGTTTCTTTGGAGCCTGCCACAACATGGGTGGGTCAAACTAAATGTTGATGGGGCCAAAAAGCAAATCAATCTTGGGGGGGATTGGGGTCTTAAGAGACAACAAGTGGTGACATCATCAGGCATTCTCTTGGATCTTTCCAAATTGCCAAGAAAACGACAGTTCTTGAATTTTTGCACTTAACAAAGCTTTACAAATGATTGATAGAGTTACATGCCCAAATGTGTGGATTGAAACAGACTCCAACGGTATCTTTGTCCATTATTCAACATCACAAGGCAGGGGAATTGGAAAATTCAAACTTTCTTGAGGAACATCCGGACTCAAACCAATGGAATCGATGTTCGAGATATCACACATTTTTGAGAGAAGGGAATAAGGTAGTGGATGCATTGGCTAATATCGGATTCATGAACAACTCTTACAATGTGTATTCTTCATTTCTTTACCTAGATTGATTCAAAGCTTAGCTAGACCAGATCAAATTGGTATTCCTTCTTTTAGGTACAGAAAAAAGATAGTGTTAAATAGTACTGATGTAATCTATTCATTTCTTTTTGTACAAAAACATCTCTCTGATCAATAATACAAGGTGAGGGGACCCTTAAACCCTCCACCCTTTGGGTGTTCAAAAAAAAAAAACTTACAAAGCTGGGATCAACTTAGTAAAGGCCCCGTGTTGTCAGGCGATTGACTTGAATTCGATACCATATGAATGCGTGTGTTCCCTCCCCTACTATTAAAAAAAACTTACAAAACATGAAATATTCCAATCGAATTTGTCAATTATCAATTAAAATACTCAATTTTTTTTAATTAAATACATATTTATTCACACAAATTGCCAATATTTATCAGAGCTAAATACTATACCATATTCCCCTCAAAAAAAAAAATAAATACTATACCATATTTAGTTCTCTCTCACAGGCTGTCCGCTGTCGTATCTTGTACGGTACAACTCTACGTTGATGAATCCTGACCCTAAAACAAAACCAATTATTATATTAGTATATTCAGTAAATAAATGAATTTTTATATCTATCATCTGTTCCTTCCCGTCAATTGAAATCTTGAATTTTTTTCTGCACATTTTCCTATTATTTTACCCTATATTTATTGATGCAGTTGCCCCTTCTTTCTCCGGTTTCTCGCTGTTGAAAGAGATTCGAATCAGAATCTGATCGATACGTACGTGTATATATATACGTGGGTGTACGCGTATATGGCGATTCCAGCCGCAATTGTTATTCTGCCGCTAGGAGTTCTCTTCTTTTTTCTGGGCTCGTCGTTAATTTAATCCAGGTGTGTGTTGTAGAGGAAAAATAAGAATGAAATGTGTTTTTGTAGCTTTCTTTTAGGGTTGGTTATTTGAGATGTTATTTTCTTTTAAAAAAAAAAAAAAGAGCTAATGGGAGCAAATCAAGTAGGGATTTTGGGAATTTTTTATTTGTATGTTTACTGACACCATTCATGTAGGTATCTATCTAAGTTCTATTTAATACTTAGTACTTAAAATGTAAAAATATTGTTGTGTTGTGTCTATTTTATGCTTAGTTGATCGCTCTGATGTATCTTTCCATGGTTATGTTGTTATGAACTAAGTGATAAGTATATTTTTTTAGGCAGTATGTTATGTGCTGATAAGGCCTCTGTCGAAGAGCACATATAGGAGGATAAACAGGGAGGTGGCGGAGCTTCTATGGCTCGAGCTTGTGTGGGTCGTCGATTGGTGGGCTGGTGTCAAGGTGAAGATTTTGAAGTACCATTGTATCTTATAGTAGTAACAACTATTTTGGTTGATTAAATGGACTATATAGTTTATTATACAGTTGTAACAATATATTTTTTGATATAATTTTGATTTGATGCTTATGGCCTCAGGTATGTGATTGATATATCATTCACTTGCTAGTTAGATATAGAGCTCAACACAGTTTGAAGTTGCCTTAATGATTTCAAAGAAGGGCTTGAATACAGCCAATTGATATGGTTCTTAACTATAACTACAGATCAAGACTCTAATGTTAGATTGTTTCAAATTGAAATGCCATGTTGAGAAGCCATTTAGAGGAGCTTGTTCAAACTTGTGTTCAGATCGACTTAAAATAATAAATAAACCCTAGCAATAATCACATAAGATTTTGTTCTCCTTAGATGGAATCTTTTTCGGTCATAGATGACTAAGATTTCATTTAGATTATCCTCATCACACAATGAAGATCTCAAAAGAAAACTATATTTTTAGCTTAATGGAGGAATGTGTTAATGATTGTCAGCCATTTTTGTGCTGGTCTTGCATTGATAGTCAAAGATGCAGTGGTACTACTTGAGTTGTGTTACTATCAGTATCTTTGAACAATAATAATAATTATAATAATAACAAAGATATTTAGTTCAAGCTGTTCATTTTCATTTGAATCATCTAATTGTGGTTGCAGATCGAATTGTACACTGATTCTGAAACCTTTAAATCGATGGGTAAGTTGACAACTTCTATCTTTATACATGCCGATTTGCTTAGTTGTCTGAAAGTCTGATCATGCAAGAGTCGCTTATATTTGGTTATGATGGTAATTTCCAGGTACAGAACATGCACTTGTCATATGTAACCACAGAAGTGATATTGATTGGCTTGTTGGATGGGTTCTTGCTCAGGTTTGCTATCTGACTGCTGCTTGACGTCAAGTTTATGCATCTTTGCATTCATTATGGAAATATATGTTTTTTAATTCACATTACATGTCATGAATCATGATTATACCGCACAGATGATTTGGTATCCTGACTAACCCAGAGCTCCAAATCATCTTTTTCTCCAAGATTTTAAGTTCCAGTGAGCATTCACTTTTATATAATTAAATCTCATTTGAATTTCTGGGAAGTATTGACACTTATAAGTCCAACAGAAGCATTTTTGGGATACATAGTGAAATGCCTGAGCCGGTTCAAACACAAATATATTTTTGATACGCGTCACTGAGAGTTTTTTTGTTCTATAGTTGGGGGTGGGGGTAGGGATGGGGAGGGACATGCATAAACATGTGGAGAGATACATAGGCACTGTTTGATATAAGGAGTGTCCCTTCTAGGTAATTGTCATTTTACATGGAACTGCTTTTCCCTTTAAAATGTTTGGTAACACATGAAATGATGCCAGAAAATGAACATTCCCATCCTTCTATTTAGTTTACTGGTAAGAGTGAGTTGGAGAGGATTGAATTCTGTTGCGTGCATATTGTTATAATGTGTTATATCCTTGTATAGTTGTATGTGATACATCATATTTCACTTATATTTTATTTTATATATGCGCCTAGCTGCCTATATATCTATTTACAATTATCACATTATATTTAATAAATATTATCGTACAATTATAGATTTGTTTTCTGGAGAGGTTATTGTTGGAAGACAGTTTTTTGATTTTGAGTCCTATCTATTCCAACTTCAATGTGAATAAGGACTTCATGTTGTAGGAGGTGCGAGACGATTCTGAAAGAGTCAAATGCGTGCCAACAATGCACTAGGTATAGAGGTTTTGAGATGGTCATTCTTACAAGATCCATTAACTTGTGCCAAATATTCCATAGGAACTGGCTTTTAGTGATAGTAACTGTATGTGCACATTAAAGCAAAGTGCATCTTTGAAAAACCTCATTCATGCTTGATGTTAGTTGGTCATTTGGTGTCATCTTTACTAGGAAGCTTTTACTCATTTACATCATGATATTTTTACTGACAGCGATCAGGTTGCCTTGGTAGCACTTTAGCTGTTATGAAGAAATCATCGAAGCTCCTTCCTGTAAGTACCTTATGTTTGACCTTGCTGTTATGGTATTAATCTGAAGCCTCCACGTGTAGCTTAGGTCCATCTTCCGAACATGGCATTGTTAAAGAGTGGATGTTTAGCATTGTATGCTATTGATGTTACTTTACTACAATGTTGTGGCACATAATGCTAACATCCTGGCAGCAAATTGAATAATCACGTGTAACATTATTTGGAATTGCCTTTAGTGATGAAGTAATTATATCTATTACACTGTGTATGTGTGTGTGTTTCTTTCCTCTCTCTTACAGTTGTGCTGCTACCAATCTGATGAACTTATCCAATGATTAAATTGAGTAAATACAACTTATTGGCATTGATATGACGTGAGATGTTAATGTTTTATCAAGTTATGTTAGCTGAAATTCAAAAAGTATTCTTGTTTGGGGTTCATCCGCAGGGGGCCCAAACTACCACTCGATGAAGTGTTGGAATTTGTAATAAAATATATTTAAGTTAGTTTTTTTTTTCTCTTGTTTAGTTGTTGCCAATATACACTCAACAAATTGGCCAGTTAAATAGAACTACAAGTATTGCCCTGCTATTTCTGCTGTTATAATCTAGTTTATCTATTCTGATCCTTGACTTATTCTTATTTTTACCTTTTTGTTGGAGCATGCAATAAGACATACTCAAAAAGTGCACGTTACTGTCGATGCAGGTGATAGGATGGTCCATGTGGTTCTCTGAGTATCTCTTTCTTGAAAGAAGCTGGGCGAAGGATGAAAACACCTTAAAGGTACTGTCAATTGATTAAATTTTCTGCAATAAGTTACCATTATTGTTTCTCTCGCTTGTGTTTCTTCGTTACTTTTGTCTTTTGCTATGCATGTGTTGTTTCTCTCGCCTGTGTTTCTTCCTTACTTGGCTGTCCTAATTTATTTTAGTTAAAATATATTGCAGTCAGGACTTCAACGGCTAAGGGATTTCCCTCGGCCGTTTTGGCTGGCACTTTTTGTTGAGGGTACTCGCTTCACCCAGGCAAAACTTTTAGCTGCTCAAGAATATGCATCCTCAGCAGGGCTACCTGTTCCAAGAAATGTTTTGATTCCTCGAACTAAGGTTCCAACTTGCCCTACTTCTAAGATGGATTACTTAAATTGTGTTGCAATGCTGTAGCTTATGTCTGTTATTATTATTTTTGCAGTTTTCAAAACCTAGGAACTTGAACCTCTCTAATTTAACCTTTCAGTTAAATTTTGAGCTACTTAAGATTGGTTTACCAACCATTGTGTTTCCGAAAGAATTTTGTACAAGCATGTCCTGCTATTTGTTGATGAAACGACATCTTTGTTATCCTCACAATGTCTTCCTCGGACAAGTTAGCCCCATTTGGTTATGCTTTGTAATATTGACTTGAAAACACAGTTTCTCTGTTTCGGTAAATGGTTTTGTAGAATAATGAATTATTGGTGGCTACATTGTCGAAGCCTGTGTGGAATGTTGGAGCATGAGAATGTGTTTGGATGAATAGATAACTTAGTTTTCAAATTAATAATATGGGATACATGAGTACGCCAGTTAGAATAATCCATGCTATAAAAATATCAAATTGGTGGTCCACAAAATATCATGTATATTTTGATATTATTTTGAACTTGTTCTACCACACCTTATTTACAAAAAAAAAGAAAAGAAAAGAAAAGAAACAAAAGTTTATTATCTTTTATTCATCAAATTTCAATACTCTCATATCTTCCTGAGACTGTTGTGGGTTAGAGGAGGATAGCAGCAAGGAACAGTGGCGATGATGAATCATCAATCACGGCAATAAAATTGAAGAAGGCTAGCATTTCTACAGTGGAGTGAAGATGGACATATGTAGAGGATCTCTCCTTTGACGAGATGAACTTTGGATTTTAAATAACATTTAGACGAAGTTTGAATTTTAAAACATTCACCTTTCAATCTCGGAGGAATAAGACAAATCCAAATGGGTTAGGAAATTAGAAGAAGTAACCCAAAAACAAGTAAAAAACAGCAGACCAAACGAGACCTTATCTTTTTGTTGATTTTTGCATTTCCTTACCAGGATTTTTGACTGAGCAGTTTCTCACATTCTCTAATTGTACTGCTGCAAATATGTTTTTCCTTGAATTCTAAGTTATCCAATATGCTCAGCATTGTTCACTTTTACGTTATTCAGGGCTTTGTTACAGCAGTAAATCATATGCGCTCATTTGTTCCGGCTATTTATGATGTGACTGTTGCTATTCCCAAAACATCTCCTCCACCAACCATGTTAAGACTCTTTAAAGGCCAGTCTTCTGTGGTAAGCCTGCAATTTATTACTCGGAACTTCTTTACCCGATTGGGTAACATTGTGGCTATAATCTGTTGTTCAGAGATTATTGTTGCGACTTCATTCTGCTTCATATAGTGCTACACAGACAGGAGTTGCATCAAAAGTTATGAAATGCAAAGAAATTTAGGACTCAAGTATTTAATTGGAAAGTATTGTTTCAGATGAAATTGCAGAAGATTATAGCAATGTGCAATGAATGTAAACTAGGCTTCTTTACCAAGGAATATGTTTTCGGTTATATATTATGGTATTATTTCAATGACTTCTAATTGATATCTAAAACTATTTTCTGTTTTCAATTCTTTTTTTTTTTCATATGATATTTTAGATTCATGTCCACCTCAAGAGAAACTTGATGAAGGATTTGCCAGAAACAGATGATGCAGTTGCTCAATGGTGTAGAGATGCTTTTGTAGCCAAGGTGCATTATATTTTCATATTCATTATCCATATTTGCCATTTTTCCTAAATGTCTGGCCTTAAGGAGAAAAAAAAATTCCAAAACACACGAATTATCTATCTGCTAGCAAGAAATTGCTCTGATCAGTTACCTTGATTTACTTCTCTAAACAGGATAAGTTATTGGATAAACATATAGCTGACGGTTCGTTTGGTGAACAACTACAAGACACTGGGCGCCCTGTGAAATCCCTTTTGGTAAATACTTTAGTTATTTTTTTTAGGGATAATAACATAAAAGACCTTGAGGTTCGGGCTAATTACAAAAAAAGCCCGGAGGTATTTTTGAAAATTGCAAAAACTCCCTTGAGGTTTGATCCATCTTACATTTCCCCCTTCATAATAACAAAACATTTCAACCCCCTCCCCTTCCCCCGCATTTATAAAAATGTTACAGTTATCCCCTTAAATTTAAGACATAATCAAACTTGAGTCTTTTTTTTTTTTTTTGTAATTTTGAAACATCTCTGGGATTTTTTATAAGTAATTATATCCCTTTTTTGTATTAGATTGCATCCGTGTATTGAGCGAATATAAATAGTTTCTTCCAATCACAGGTTGTCAGTTCTTGGGCAATTTTGCTTATCTTGGGGGCTTTAAAAGTTTTCCAGTGGTTCTCACTTTTCTCATCATGGAAAGGTGTCACATTTTCGGTGATTGCTTTAGCAATCATCACAATTCTTATGCAAATCTTGATTCAGTTCTCTCAGTCGGAGCGGTCAACCCCTGCCAAAGTTGCGCCAGCTAGGCCTAAAAACGGGGGAGAGACCTCAGCGACTAGGCAAGATAAACAGCAGTAAGTAAAACTGTATCTTTTCCGGATAATAGAAATCGTTGGCTTTGTTCCTAATAGCCAAATATTTGTTATCCATCGGTTATTCTGTCCATTTATCTCTGTAATATTGTAACAGTTAACGTGCTCGTGCTCGAATTTTGTATGGATAACATGATGTATGCATATCTTTTCGTTAGTTTGTGTTAAGGACTAGCAAATGAGAAGTCATGTTGGCTTCTAGTTTAGGTTTTAGCTTGAATACAGTGTTGTGGTTTTCGATTACGTTGGAACAGAAATTTTGTATTCAATACGAAAAGTTTTTTTTTTCCTTCCCTTTCCCCTCCTTTGCTCGGTCTTGTAGATGCTAACAAGTGTCTCACTACTTATAAGATTAAACACTTGTCATTCATCCATATAAATAATGGGACACGTGTTATTCATCCATCCACTAAATGTACTACACCGGGTGTAGCATAGATAATACCCCCTTTGCTCTTGCTCTATGACTTTACGACTAAGATATCTTGGGGTTTTGAGTTATATTTATGTATATTTGTATATTTCAATATTAGCTTCTCATGTTCTGTTTGGACCATTTGTTGTTTGTGTTTTAAAAAAAAAGAGGTAATTTTAATTTGCCCCTAAAACTATGCGTGTTTTTCTACTTTGCCCACTTAACTTTGAATTGTCCTACTTTATCTCATGCACTTTGCAAATTTTTACACTTAGCCTATAATTTCCAAATTTACCTCTCATTGCTAGTGGATTATCATTAGCTGTTAAATCTCGAACAATTATTTGGATCAGTTTTCTTTCAAAATCTCCTCATGTTTAGTCAATGTACAAATAGTATTAAATATAGTAAATTCCATCAATAAATTTAGACTATGATATCATTTTCAGATATCACAAAATAAAATATCCACAAAAGTTAAGGGGTAAATTTAGAAATTATAGGTTGAGTGCAATGATTTGCAAAATTCAGTGGGTAAAATAGAATAATTCAAAATTAAGTTGACAACGTTAATAAATTCACATAGATTGGGGGACAAATTAAAATTACCTCTAAAAAAAAGTATGCGAGCTTTGGAGTCATGTATGTAATAATAGATAGATTTTTGATAATGTTCAAAATCAGTCTCTCAAATCCAATGCGGGTTTAGAAGAAAAAAAGAATTATTGAAATTATTTCCCAACAGAATAAATATTTTGGATTACTATTTTGGATAGAATAAATATTCGATCATTTTAAGAGAGATGATATAGGAAAAGTTAATACATTCAGAAAGAACCCATTTGGTTAATTTTTATGATCGACTGAGAAATTTTGAAGATAACTTGTCTAGGGATGGCAATGGGGCGGGTCAAAACCCGCCCCCGCATTAAACCCGCACCGACGGGGCGGGTCTAGACCCGGATAAACGGGTCCTGGGGTGGGTCTCGGGTCCAAGATTACAAAACCCGTCCGGGTCCGGGGCGGGTCCCGGGTCCAATAGAACCAACCCCGGACCCGCCCCGCATATTAATTTTTACTATATTTTTAAATATATATTGAAATATTTTTGCATTATGTATTTTTAAATTTGAGTGTTATATGTTTAAAAATATTAGTTGAGTACTAATATAATATTATTTACTTTTAAAGTTTAATTTACTAATATAATATCTTGTAATATTCTACTTTGAATATTTATTTTAAATATTAGTTGAGTATTATTGTAGTATACTAATAGTATTTTTTAAAAAAAAAATCTTAATAGTAGTCAATTCTAAAAAAATAGTTATAATAAGTTGCATAATTATATTTATTTATTTTTTAACCTATTGACATTAGATTACTTTTGAAAATTTGGTCAAAAATAGAAAAATATAAATTATTATAATTTAAAAAAAAAATACTTGGCGGGTCTAGCGGGTCTAGACCCGCCCCGGCGGGTTTTGGGGCGGGGCGGGGCGGGGCGGATCCCGAGTCTAATTTTTCCTTGTCGGGTCCCGGGTTTGGCCAAACCCCCGTTGCCATCCCTAAACTTGTCTACCCACCAAAAAGAATATATGACTGGCTGTTATATTGTGCCAGAACTACAAATTTTTACTTTCTTTTTATTTTAGCTTGAAATAGATTTTAGGAGACAAAATACAACTAATTAATTGTTTTTTGGTAGGGGTGACAATCCTGATACACGATAATCCGACATGAACCCGACCCAAAGTTACCGAAAACCCAAACCCAAACACAACTAATATGAATATGACACGATGTTACCAATTTGTCTAAAACGTAGTTATTTATATTTTAAATATTTTTTGATGTATTTTAAGCATAACCCAAAATCGATCCGAAACCAAACACGAACTCGGCCTGATGACCCGAATTGTCAATCCTGTTGTTTGGAGGCTGTTTTTTTTTTTTTTTTTTAATGAAATAATGTGTTCTCTTGAGAGATCAAGTCACAGAATTTTTACCTCAAAAAAAAAAAAAAAGTCACAGAATTTTGATGGAATTTAGGTAAGAAATAGGCACCTTAGGCAACCAGCAACTAATTAAATATTCTTGATCCTAGGCAATAATTTTCTATTAAATTGTGTTTCTTAGAAGATATTTATCTAGGGATGACAAATCGTTTGTGTCGAGCCTTATCAGGTGACACGATAATAACTTGATACGATAAGCTCAAACACGAACATGACACAATAAGTATAATAAGCAAAAATGTTAAATTTATTAAGGTCCGTTAGATCATTAACTAATAAATCATAGAATTTTCTTTTTATATTTGATACTTAGAACACATATTCTAGTAAATTACTAATACAACAATTACAATTTAAAAGTCATGACATAACAAATGTACTAATTGTAAACTTAATGATAACAAACATAGTCTAAAGATCACACAGATATTTTTTTTTTTTTGAAGGGTAGATCACACAGATATTAAACATAGCATCAGTGTCGTGCTTTTTTTTAAAAAAGATAAAATTTATCTGGACTTTTTGGTCCAACCTGATTTCAACCCGATTTGTTAACGGGCTTTATCGTGCTGAACCCGAATCTGATAAGCCACAACCCAAACACTATAATTCCATTATTCATCTCGTGTTAGTATCGGTAAATTGTGTCATGCCTCAAAATTTCACCCCTATATTTATCCATATTTGACCTTATTAGGATATATTCTACTATTCAATAAAATAATGAATAGTCGAATAAATTCCCTAACAAATTACAAAAAACAGTCCTAAATCTCGATACATTCCAAGCTTTCATCATTATCAAGTGAAAATTTCAGAAAATAGAGGGGCATTTGCGCAATTAAGGCAAACTCAGAAGAAAACTCCTTTATTTACAATCATACCCTTCCTACAGATATATTTGTATCCACCCACCCTTATACCCCGTTGCCCTAATTTCTGTAGTGTGTGTGTGTGTGTGTGTGTGTGTGTGTGTGTGCGTGTGAAACTAAATTCAAAAAAACTTGTCAATCTCTCTTCGTTTGGGGAATTTACGCATCTTTAAGGTTCTCCGCATTGTTGAAGTCTATATAGACTGTGATATTTGTAATTGTTTGCGAGGAGGAAGAAGACATGAGTCGGAGCTTAGGGATTCCGGTGAAGCTGCTGCACGAGGCGTCAGGGCACATCGTGACGGTGGAGCTGAAGAGCGGCGAGCTGTATCGCGGAAGCATGATCGAGTGCGAGGACAACTGGAATTGCCAGCTAGAAAACATCACTTACACTGCTAAGGTATTTTTTGTTCTTGAATCCTGTGTTTTTTTTTTTCGCGATTGTGTGATATTTGTTGGAAGATTTACGTTTTTGTCTCTCTCTTTTTTTAATTTTTTTTATTTAGAACTGTGGTTGTGGTTTTCTTTGTTAAAACTTAAACCCTAGTAGATGTTAAACCCTAGTAAATGTTAAACCCGTAGGAAGGAGCTGCAAAGTGGCAATTTTGTAATTCAGTTGATATAGTTTTTCATTTTTTTAACATAATTTTTTGGTATGCTGGCACCATTGCTGTTGTATGTTATTTGTTTAAACCCATAAAGCCCGAGGGAAAAGAAAATCGAAGTGGCTAATTTTTTATACTTTAATCCTCTTTTCTGGAGGTGTGATTTCAGTTGAGAACCCAAATATATGTGTTTGTAAGACTGAAGAAAGAATGAGCTATGTACACAGTACACCGAGTTACTAGTGTTGTCAGCTTTCTCTAAAATGGGTTACTTATAATGTATGATCGAATATAAGTGATGATCTTTGCAATGTGAACATATGCAGATGCAAGTAACCCGGTGTATAAGACAAATGTACAAAAAGAATCAAGTGTCCTGCTGCAATATTCACGTTTCTTGTTTTAGTGGCTACATTCTTTTTATTTGTACTTTGAAAATTGCTATTGATCAACTATATTACAGGATGGGAAGGTGTCACAACTCGAGCATGTCTTCATTAGAGGCAGCAAAGTCAGGTGTGTAATCACTTTTTTTACTAACAGTTGTATATTTGCATAAATTCTTTTGGAATGTGACTAATGCTGAATTGTACCAGGTTCATGGTAATTCCAGATATGCTTAAAAATGCTCCCATGTTTAAGCGTTTGGAAGCTAGGATTAAGGTACCATTCTTTTCCGCCTAAGTTCATTTCTTCTTTTTGGCTCACCTGTTAATGATTTTGCTGATCATCATTTTCCAATTGTGAAGGGCAAGGGTTCATCACTTGGAGTGGGACGTGGACGTGCTGTTGCAATGCGAGCTAGAGTAAGTTCTTTCCTTTCCACTGTGGTGGCTAATATGTGATATCCAAAGAGTTTTTTGATATTAGTGCAAAAAGCTCAATTTTCCCTGAGAATTCTGTATATTCTTTTCCGTCCGGGCTAGCAGTTCCCTGACAAGTCAGGGACTTATGGTCTTTTAGTGTTGAGTTTTTAATCTGAAGTTGTTGATTGTGAAACTTGTCGTCTGTTTTTAAGAACGCGAGCAGTATGCTGAAAAATGGAAAACAGAGCTACGTAGACTCAATTAATTTTATTTTTTTAAGTAAATTACAAAAACTACTACTGAGGTTTTTTAGTCTAATTACAAAATAATATATAGTTAACTTTCAAAATTATACATTCCCCTAGAAATTAGTGTTTGTTTTACAAATGCCCCCCTCAAAAGGTGCAATTTGTAAACTAAAAACATATGTCAAGGGAGTATTTGTAATTTTTAAAAATAAGTGTAATTTATTTATTAAGCTAAACCTCAAGGGTAGTATTTGTAATTTCTCCTTTTTTCTTTGTTGATTTCACCTCAATAGTGGATTGCCCTGACTCTTAAATTTCTCACTGGCAGGCTCAGGCTGCCGGTCGTGGAGCTCCACCTGGTAGGGGTGCCGTGCCGCCTGTAAGGAGGTGATCATATCCTGTGATTGGCATTTGCGGTCCGGTTTTGAAGTGGGCATATTCATTGTAGTCATCCAGGAGCCATATATGGTTTATATTTTCCCAGCTGTGGTGATGCTTTTAATGTCTGAAAAAAAACTTACTGTGACTTGAGTTACTTTGTAGGTGACTGGTTTTCGAATGCCTGTAATTGCAGATTTTAGTGATGTTTTGAATTTATGGAATGTGCGGTTTACGACTCTTTACAGTATTAAATCTTTTTAAAAATGCTTTGTCTGATCTTCGTATTCGATTTCACCTATTAAACTTGAGTGAATGCAGTGTTTGGTGCTCTCCTTTTCTTTTTGTTTAGCTTAATTACAAACTCGTCTTTCAAAAATTATAGATACCTCCTTAAGTTGTCACGGCCACCTCTAAGGTTTGTATTTGCCTAGCAAAAGCCCCCTCTCGATTGTGCAATTTTGTGAAAATAGAAACAAATGTCAAAGATAGTATCTTTAAAAAATTAATGGAATATTTTGCAATTAGACTAAATTTCAGGGGTGGTTTTTGTTGTTAACTGGTGCTCACCCTACAATGGTTTAGATCAACCATCTTGTATAACAATTTAGTGATGGCAATTGTTCAGAAATTCTGAGTTGAAACTCCACTAAAAGCTTAGGAGATTTCAGATGAAATTGTGGGTCATCAATTATGTAATTGACCATTTGCCTGAATAAAAATCTGTAAAATTGCTCAAAATCACCATGAATGATCATTAATGGCCAACGTTGTAAAAAGCGCTAGGTGCTAGTCGGCGGCAAGCTAGGGCCCAGCGGCTAGGCGGAGTCTTGGCGGGGTTAAATAGGACCTGGCCAGGGTTATGCGGGCCTAATCGGAAAAAAAACGTAGGTAGACAAGGGGAACCTAGCGCCTAGGCGGGGACTAATCGGGGCTACGCGGGGATTTTTACAACAGAGCAGTAGTGGCATACCTCCCAATAACATTATTACAGGAAAAAAATCCGATTCGAAGTACTGAAAACTCCATGTGATTTGACTCAAAAGGGGAAATGTATAATACATGATGGTCACACCACCTTGTCATTATCAATGTCCTAACAAGAATATGCACAGGATGAAACAAAGCTTCACTTTTCAAATAAAACTTTCACCAGCAACCGAGATTAAACCAAATACCAAACGCGCAGCGAAATACTTTGATGTGGAACGAAGCTAAGACGAGGGTTGTTACAATCAGCATGAAGGTTCGGTGCCATCATGAAGAGCACAGCACACAGTAGCTTTTTGATGCCCTCTGTACACTTTAATTTCCTCACCGTTGGCCATAGACCATAATCTTGCAGTCGAGTCAGAAGAAGCTGCATTCGAAATTTTCCCAAGTGTTACAAGGATGAAGTTGGGTATAGCCCCACATGACTTTGAATATCAATTGGTACAATAAAACATCAATCGTAATCGAGGAGATAGGTAGAAATCGAGTAGGTTAATAAAATTCATGGATAATTACAATTACAACCCCTGAAGTTTAGCCTAATTACAAAAATACCCAGTTACCTAACAAAATTACAAATACCTCCTGCACATTTGTTTCTATTTTACGGTTTGCACCCTCGGGTATGTAATTTTGAAAGATAGCTGGAGTTTTGTGTAATTAGGCTAAACCTCGGGTATCTTTTATAATTATCCCTAAAATCAAGGGAGAATTTAGCATATATGACCAGAAAGTTTCTGAAATATGAATTACTATAAATCTCTTTGTAATGGATTTTTTTTTTCTTTTTCCCAGCATCAAATTGGTGTTTTATAAGAAGGCTTCTCTCAATCGAATTATTGATGTTTGCTAGGGACCAATAATTAAATTCTATAATTTGTCTCAAGCCACCATGTCCAAAACAAGATTCTGGCTAACTATTCAAATATCAAGATTTATTCTTATTTTCAATACCATACCCGTGATTAGAAAAGCACCATCAACAGAGAAAACACAGTCCCAAACCCACCGCTGATGCCCTGAAAAATAAACCGATAAGATTGATCTTACAACCTGATTATATATGATTCGGAAACAAGCAAATAAGAATAACAGCTTGCTTAAAAGGGTCAAAAACCGTACCTACTAATGTTTTTTCTAAAGTGAAACCATCCACATTCCATATTTTGACAGTATGGTCGGACGATGCAGTGGCCAGGTACCTGGGGATCACCATTTTCAATATAAACTCAGTCAACTGGTTCAGCATACAAAAACTACCACTAAGGTTTGACCTAATTACAGAAAAACCCAATTATCTTTCAAAATTGCAAATACCCCCAAGGTATTATAAACATCCCCTTGAGGCTTGCATTTTCTCAACAAATATCCCCTATCGACGTTGCAATTTCCGAAATAGAAACAAAAACCAAGGGGGTATTTGTAATTTTGGAAGATAAGTAGGATTTTTTTGTAATTACTAAAAGCCTAAACCCCAAGGGCATTTTTTGTAATTAACCCTAAAAATAGACCCCCTAGCATGATAAAAATAAAGGAGAAAGCCACGAATAAAAACAAAGAGAAAAACCAAAAGTTTTGGAGATAATAGAGTGGTAATTGATCCTAACCGGTTCGGTTCACACAACTCTGGGGAAAGGAGGCATTTAAGTATATATCCATCATGGGCTTGTAGTTTATGAAGTGGCTCGAAGTTGGTCATAGTCTGCAATGGGCATAATGAACTTTGTGACTATAAAACTATCAATAATAGAGCATAAGTCAAACTAACACACGAAGTGATGTATTATCTCACCTGGGTCCCTCGCATCAAACGCCATACATAGCATGTCCCACGATTATTTGCTGCAACTACCAGGCTTCCATCCCACATTACAGTCAACGAACGTACTGCTGTATCCACCTCAGGGACCTGAATTATAACATCAGTTCCAATTTTCGCAATTTATCGTAAAAAAGTGTGTTTGGATAACAAAAGTGTTATGTTGTTAACTACTTGACTACGTATCACACAACGGAGCCGACAAAATTCACATTCTATATATGTATCAGCACCTCCAAGATCCACTACATAAACCTGAAGAAATAATATAAGGGATTATTAAAAAATCAATCTAATTACAAAGAACTTCAGTTATCTTTTAAAATTACAAATACCCCCTGAAAGTAATCCAAACACTCCCTTAAAGGTTGTATTTAGTATTTACCTAACAAATACCCCCTTCTTATGGGTATAACTTTTAAAAGGGAAAAAAATATTGGGGATATTTTTAATTTTGAAAGATTAACTAGGTTTTCTTGTAATTAGACTAAACCTCATGGATGGTATTTGTAATTAACCCTAAATAAAATGTAGATCCCACACTGCAACAGTTTCTTGTTCCCCATCTATCATTTCCTTTAGAACTGCCATTATTACTAATGTTGCTCTGTAGCATCACATCACTCAATCACAAACCAAAGCGATCATATAATAATGATAAAAAGGAGTCAAAATGGCTCGACAGTAAGGGGATAAAAGTTAGCTACTTACCAACTCACAACTGCAAGAATTTGCTGTCAAATCCCAGACACGAATGTTACCATTTTGGTCCCCAGATATCAGTTCAGTCTGCAAATCACCAAGAGAGAAAAAGGTAAAAGCCATCTTAAGGGCATTTAGATCCTTCGAGAATATAAAAATGTTGTGAGAGAGTAGACAACAGAGAAGGCATTTAGTCAACATTCTGATGTATATTGCAGCAATATTTTGCTTAGAAGACTTAGGGAGTGCTTGTTGCAAACTCTAAAAAAAATAATTCTCAGCTACCACCTGAAAATATAACTATTTTTTCCAATAGAACTCTGTAGAAGCTGAGAATCACTTTTTCTTAGAGTTTGCAAACACTCCTTTATAATCTTTGTGGTTCAAAGTGCAGGCAACAGGTAATGAATAAGTCTAGTCTCAACTACTATTACATTCTTGCGCGCTTTTTATGGATCACTGATCAATTTTATTGCTGAGTAGAGATAGGACTGAATTTGTACGACCTTGCGTGGAAATTTACTCTAATTTTTAGATAAATGTTTGAACGACTGCAAAGCTATTGTCTGTTTATTTGCTGTCTAGTTTTAAGAAGCATGGCTGGCTTTTCCATTCACTTCATAATGGGCTACAGCTCATATAACCTATAAATCTTAAATCATTCTTCACCAAAGCTTATGTGAAAGAAAATTTGGCGTCACGAGGAATCTTCAACACATGAGAACACGGAAAGAAGCAGTTTCGATTCAAAAAATGCACAGAAAACAATGCAAATTCAATCCACTAAAGCAAAAACCATTGCCACCAGATTTCTACTTTCCTTAGCAGTCATTAAACAATATGATTTTTGAGTAAAAGATCATATCACAAGAAAAAGCGAACTCGTCCAACCTGATTTGGGTGCAAAACAACAGTATTAACTGCTGCACGACTTTCATATTCTCTCTGGCAACCTGGTGCCCTATGCCATTCAGAATAGAAGTAGATTCAGATCAACATCCAATATCACCAAACAAGGTGAACAAAAGGGAAAATTTCACAGCGTCCTAAAACTTTCAGTACCTCAAATCCCAAATCTTTACAGTACCATCTTCGGAACCTGAATACATCCAATTCCCATCGCACTGAAATCCAACAGCCATCACATTATTGGTGTGCGAATCATAGCTCATCACCTGAAATAAAAGAAAAGATTTAGTTGAATAATTTGAAGACAACCTATTAAGAGTTTACGCTTTCCTAAAGGTAGACAGTGAAGTTAACAAGTAAAAATACAGGAAAAATGATGAGATACATACTGGCTGAGGGCTGTTTGCATTGACATCGAACAGTCGAATATGAGGATTTCCAGCTGCAGCTAGGTAGCGCTTATCTGGGGTAATCTCAAGTCGGTTTACTTGCTGTCCACACAAAATGGATGCATCACATTCTACGACATTTCCCAATATCTATCTTTGCCCTGAGGCACATTATACCATGCATATGTGTGTATTTTGAGACAAATGACAAGAAAATAAATATACGATATCCCAACGTATCACTTTTCTATTATAGGCTTCAAATGTTAATAGGTGACCTAACCTTTCTACAAGTTGGAATAAATATCCAAGGTGCAGCAATGAAGAGACATTATTTCATTTCTGTAAATTTGATAAAAGACCTAACAAATACAGTTTCGATTAAGTAACTTTCATCTACTTGGCTTCGTGCTTAAAAAGGCTGCTTTGGGACACAGCAGAAACTTCAAAGGCTCATAGAACCAAGCAATGTTTGCATTTGGCATCAAATCAGTACATTCTAAGGCAACTCTTTTCAAATTGATTTTGGATCGTAAACTATAAAGATTTTCAGCCCCAACAAGCAGAGATTTTAAATCCCAAAGCCACCAATGATACCCACATTTCAATTTTTCCAGTTCATGCATAGAAGATGTGAAAAAACGAAAAAAGCTGAGAACTTTTGAGGCATACAGATTCAGGATATTGGATAGTCCGATAGCATCGTCCACTTTTTGCTTCCCAGAACCGAATAGTGTGATCATAGCTTGCAGTGGCTAAAACCACTGATGGTTGACTCATATTTATTCTCTTCTCTTTTCCTGCTAAAGAACACTAGAAATAGCATTAAACTATAGTATCACAAGAATACAAAAAGAATGACCTTCCTGGAAACAAGGATTCAAGTATTCAACACAAAATTATACGAGTAAAATGGATGACAAAGATTTTTTTTTTCTATTTTTTTCCTGCTAGCAACATGTTGGGTATCGACCCCGCTATCCTCTCGAACCGGATCGCCATTCCTGTGTTACTATTACAATAGACTAACGAATAAAATATTACAACAACACAGCCTAAGGGAATCGGGTTTAGGGATTACAAACCAATTCTATTAGACTATTCACTCTATTTAGGAAATTCGGGCAGAACCGAAAAACAAGGTAAAAACAGAGTTTTTACCGAACTCCATCTGGAATGATACGGACAGCAACGCAAAACCGTACGTTGAGCTCGAATCCTATGGCTCAGATATGTGAAGATGACTCTTTCACCGTCTTCAAACCGGAAAGCACCGAAGGTTGGCCACAAAGAGAACCCTCCGCCCAAAGCCGTCCAAACCCACCACAACCCACTAAGGGAATCCGAATGAAAAAGCTCGTCGGAAAGGGACGAAACAAACCAGGCCGAAAAACCCTCTCGAAATTATGCGCACACACACAAGTATGGACAACTCTAACAAACACTCACATGTATCTAAGGGATTCACCGAGAATCGATCGATTTCGCACAATGGAGATCGACATGAGAAATATGGCAGCTGCATGAGAGAAACCGAGAGTTTTTCTTGGCTGGCTGCTACTTGGAGTGAAAGGATTATATATTAAGCAGCTAATTAGGTTTAAGGAAAGATTAGGTTAATTGGGTTGGTTGCTTTGTGGGTTGGTTCTATTGGACCTAGGAAATGGGCCAAATATCCACATTCTCTTTTACTGCTTTTCGTAGCGTAACCGCTTGCCGCGGATTTATTGGTTTCGTAGTGTAAATACCGCTTGCCGCGGGTTTATTGCTTGTGTAGCTTAAATACCGCTTGTAGCGGGCAGTGTTTAAAAAGGCGGCGCCTAGGCGCGCCTTAGGCGCTAGGCGACACCTAAGCGCCTAGTTGGGCTAAGGCTAGGCGATTATGTAAGGTGAGCTAAGGCGCCCGAGGCGCTCAAGGCTTGCCTAGCGCCCGCTTTGAGGCACTTTTTTGATTAAGTTATTCCTATTTTTTAAGGGTTTAGAATACCTTTTAAAATACCAATACACCCTTACTAAACCCTAGAAAAAGAACTCACACAAGACTTAGGCAATCAAATTTGACCTCTAGCTCTCAGAAACAACTCACACATAAATCGTGATTGTGAAGAAGAAGAAGATGATGATGATGAGGATATAAGTCATTTGATGGAGAGGAGGATGATGGGGTTATCGATTCTTTTCAAGTGGAGTTTGATGAGTAGATCTAGGATAATATGTTTTCCATGAGTTATTAGCGGTTTTCACATATTTTAATTTGCAAAATGATGCTATTTTGAGAAGTAGAGTAAAGTATTAACTAATTAAAATTTTATCTTAGTATGAAATTAAAATTTTATCTCAGTATTGTGTCATACTTCTTTAGTAATCATAACTGAATTTTATTTTGTAAGAGGCGTCTCACTTCGCTCGCCACCACGCGCCGCTTAGCGCGCTGAAGCACACTATGACCCTAATCGTCTTTTGTCGCCTAACGTTTTTTTAAACACTGGTAGCGGGTTTATTGCTTGTTTAGCTTAAATACCACTTGTCGCGGTTATATGTGTTGGTATTTGCTTGAATGTGGATATTTGGCCCATTTCCTAGGCCAAATAGAACCAACCCACAAAGCAACCAACCCAATTAACATAATCTCTTCTTAAACCTAATTAGTTGCTTAATATATAATCATTTCACTCCAAGTAGCAGCCAACCAAGAAAAACTCTCGGTCTCTCTTACGCAGCTGCCATATTTCTCCCGTCGATCTCCTTCGTGCGAAATCGATCGATTCTCGGTGAATCCCTTAGATACATGTGAGTGTTTGTTAGAGTTGTTCATACTTGTGTGTGCGCCGCATACATCCGAGAGAGTTTTTTCGGCCTGGTTTGTTTCGGCCCCTTTCCGACGAGCTTTTCGCCTCGGTTTCCTTAGTAGGTTGTGGTGGGTTTGGACGGCTTTGAGCGGGGTTCTCTTTGTGGCCAACCTTCGGTGCTTTCCGGTTTGAAGACGGTGAATGAGTCCTCTTCACATGTCTGAGTCGTAGGATTCAAGCTCGACGTACAGTTTCGCGTTGCTGTCCGTATCATTCCAGTTCCAGATTTGGAGTTCGGTTAAAACTCTATTTTTACCTTGTTTTTCGGTTTTGCCCGAATTTCCTCAATACAGCGAATAGTCTTAATTTTATCACTTTAATAGAATTGGTTTGCAATCCCTAAACCCGATTCTCATAGGTTGTGTTGTTGTTTTTTTTTTTTTTTGACAACCATAGGTTGTGTTGTTGTAAGAGTTTATTCGTTAGCCTATTGTAATAGTAACACATGAATGGTGATTCGGTTCGAGATGACAGCAGGGTCGATACCCAACAGTGGTATCAGAGCTTCCCCGTTGTGGTGGTACGAAACCCTCACCGTAGGGTTTCGCTCTCGTAAAGCGGCTTGAACTTCTCCTTCACCGTGAATTATTAATAGCTTTATACGCTTTTGTTGAATCAAAATACCTTTCATTTTTTTGTTGCCAAATAGAAAAATCAGTTTTGCCATTAATTCATTAAACGGTTCAAGATTATAACCAGACATAGCCATTTTCAAAAAACACAACTGTTTAAGAAAATAACACCACAAAGCAAGTTATAATATCACAAAACTAGCAAAACACGCAAAATTCAAAGAATACAGCGGAAGCAATTCTCAAGGCCACAAAAAAATGAGAAAAACTGAAAACTAAGCAAACGACCAGCACGCACCACAGTAGCAATAAAAGCATATAGAATAGGGGAAAAAAGAAAAAAAGAAAACCCAGAAACTCCATTAACCCAAGAAAATACAGTAATATTACGTTGAAGATCAAATAAGATAACCCTAATGAAATTAAGGGTTTGAAATCAAAGAAGCATAAACAACAATAGGATTTAAAATACGGGTTTTCTCATTTTCTTTTTTCTTTTACCTGAGGACTTTGTGGGGAACTCAAACAATCATCGATGGATTTCTTTGAAGGGTACTAAGAGTTTAGCGAAAAGAAAAGTTGGCCCTTGCATTCTCTTTTTTCTGCTCTGAATTCTGCAGTCCTTCCGCTGGCGTCTCCAAATGTGTAGTGCTTTCACAGAGGAGAAGAGAAATGGTAAATTAGAGTGTACACTGAACCACTGGGGTTAGCCCAGTGGCCACGGGTATACTTTCTTGATGAAGAAGAGCCTAGGGTTCGAGTCTCTCTGAATGACAGTACCGAATTTTTAAAAAAAAAAAAAAAAAAAAAAAAATTAGAGTGTACACTGCCCTTTAATTCTGATTCTGCCCCTTTACAATGGGCAAAACACTATTCCCACCCCATATTTTTATTTTATACCTCCAAAAGCCCTATCACAATTAAACCTGTCAAATGGTCGGGTCCACTCGGGCAAAACTTCTATCTAGTCTCTAATTTTGGAGCACAGGCTCGTCCCATGCTATGAAAATATACATGAAATATATCGGATCGGACCAGACTGATTTAAACAGCTTTAATTGCAATTTTAAAAAATCGGATCGATGATCAAATCGTTTCACTACCGATTCACAATTCAATCGATTGTACCTCTTCTCCCACGAGTATCAATTTTTTTATGTTATATTGTATTAAATAATAATGTATTACATTTTAACATAAAAGGTACAAATAAGCAACTAAAAAATCTAATATAACCCATAATCCAAATAATCACATAAATATAAAATAATATTGAATTTTAATCGAGCTTAAAAAATGTGTTTGAGCTTGATTTGATTAATAATCGAATCAAGCTTGAACGAGCTTTAGTCTAAACCGAACACAAATCGAGAGCTTGATATTTTCCACATATTCTAGTACTTTTTATTAATCGAGTCAAACTTGAGCCGAACTTTACATTATATTGAACGAAAAAATATGATTTAAGTTTAGTTCATTATGTTAATTTTTTTTTTTGAATAAATTCGAAATATATGAAAATAAAAGAGTAAAATGTTGTTTACAAAGTCAAACAGCTAGCAATAACGAGAAACAAGAGGAAATCAGACAAAAAAGATGAAATCAAGTCACATGTCGACCTGGTAGCCAAAATGGGGTCTCATTAAAACCTACCAAAGTAAAATCCACCCTTGTGGGAAAACCCTTGGTAGGAAAAAAAAGAGTACCCCAGCAAAGAAAAGCGCAATACAAATCGCAAACACTATCTCGATGAATAGCCCAAAGCGACGCGAAAAGAACAAAGGAACCTCCCCACTAATGCCCCGAGGTGATAAAGCAGAGTGCGATCCGCAAAGAATAACCTCCTCGAAGAAAATCGCGCGCGCCGCATCCCACCAAGTATTACCAACCGCATACGCTTGCTTAGAAAGGGTGTCGGCGCTCGATTAGCCTCCCGATAAACATGAGACGCCCGGAAATGAACGAGACGAAGACGACGGAATAAGAGAATAAGTGCGCTTTGATGACCCAAGGAACTTGCATAGAAAAGGTAGAAAATATCGAAACCACATAAAACGAGTCGACTCTAACCAAATAAAATCCCATCCTTTATCCAACGCGATTTGCAAGCAGTGATAGCCCCCTTGTAACTCCCCGCTGCAGAAAAAGCGAAACCCGACAAGCCGGGGACAGTGAAGCGACCCAACCACAAAGCCATTGTAATTCCGAAAGACACCACCACACGCAGTCTCCTAGCGACATTTTGCACTCCATCAAGATTAACTTTAATCCAACCAAACAGAGGAGACTCCAACGCACAAGAATAGGGTAATTATTACGCCTACAATAGCAGGGGATGGCTAGTTTGCTCAAAATAGAAAGATCCAATGAATCATTATTCATATAGCCGATAGGAGTATGACGAGATTCTCTAATGAACGAAAAACTTGAGCCCGAATGTACCATAATCGAAATCTTGTAATCCTCAAAGATCGCTTTATGCGACAAGTCCGGATGACCCAAATGAGAGTAATCAAAGTAAGTTTCCACAAAAATAGGATCCGAGAGCTTCCTTAGCCTCCAAGCTCAATGATAACACCCCAAATGCCGTAAGAGAAATCCAAATGAACATTGAAGAGACTAGGAAAAGAAATCCCGATTAGGTCGCACCATCGGGCAATCCAAAAAACAATGATCCAAATCCTCCGAATGATGGAAACAAAAGTGACAAACTCGGGGACCAATAGTCCATCCGCTCTCCGCAAATGACCCCACAAGGAAGCTTATTATGAATAAGGCGCCAAATAAGCGAGAACGACGAGATGAGATACACGTGTGCCAAATCCATTTACCCCAACGAACAATGGGAAAATTCGTATGAATATGCCAAGAGGGCTATACGAGAAGAAACAACGCCATGAACCGATTTAGACCAAATCCGAGAATCTTTCCCACCAACAACGAGCATGTCCAACATATCCATGACAATATCTTCACGATTCAAAATGAACAATGAAGTGAGATGCCGTTGCCATCAAAAAGATAGTCGGAAACCTTTTGAGCCAAAATCTTGCGAAATCGACGAGGATACCCAATTTATACGCAATACTATACCCAAGCCAATTATCCCACGTAACGAAATAGTGGAGCCATCCCCGATAATCCATCTAGAGTCCTGTCTTGAGAGAAGAAATAAAAGGGCAAAACCCGTCCACAAAGAGGAACTAACCGGAGTGACCTTAGGCTCAAGATCGCCATCCAAGAACCGGCTACGAAGGAATCTAGCCGCGAGAGAACGTGAGCCAAAATATCCCAAGCAAAACGCATCGAAATGACTCATTCATATATGAAATAGAACGCAAACCCAAACCACCCTCCTCCGTAGCGCACACATACGACTCAATAGATCGTAACAAGGCCTTTTTCGTGATGTCCCCAATCCAAATAAAATTGCGAGCGGCCGGTCCAATCGCGGATGAGCGTGACGGCCATTTGTAAACCATCATAGAATGAACAATGAATCAAGATAATCGAATTTACAAGCAAACCCGACCGGCCATGAAGACAAAGAATGACCCTTCCGATTCAATTTGCTAATGATACGATCAATAATTGGCTCCAAATGAATCCGTCTTGGCACCCTTTAAAAAGTGGAACACCTAAATAAGTAAAAGCAGACTCCTCCTCATCCGTATCGCACGAAGAATAGACCTCTTCGACGAACAAATTTGCCAAAATAGATGGTGGATTTGTCACGATTAGCATATCGACCGAAAGTTGCTCATAATCCGAGAGAATACGAGAGATAGTCGCAAAGATTATCAATGGAAGCTTGACAAAAAATGATCACATCATCAAGATACAATAAATGCGTAGGATAGGAGATACCATGACCGGCCCGAATACTAGAGATAGCCCGAGATTGAACGTGTTGACTTATGAGGTTACTTAAAACCTCTTCCGCAATGCGAAACGAAGCGGGGACAACGGATCCCCTCAGCGGACCCCTTGCGAACACCCAAAATAGCCAATCGAGGAGCCGTTCAAGAAAATCGAAAGCAGCGGATCAAGAATGCTAGAAATCCAACCACAAAATTTGTTCGAAAACCGAAGGCTCTCATAACGCCCAACAAAAATCCCAAGAGATGGTATCAAAAGCTTTGCGAATATCCACTTTGATGGCCATGTTGCCACCATATGCCCGACGATCTAAACAATTAATGCATTCGAAGCAAGAGAAACACAATCATGAATACGACTACCGCAATAAACCCAAATCGAATCGAGATGATAGAGGTCGCCACTGGAGCCAACTCTTTGGAAAGGATTTTAGTAATAATCTTGAACATAAAATTACTAAGTACAATGGGACGGAATCGATCGACTTTTTGCGACTCGCTACTTTCGGAATGAGCACCACAAAAACTAGAGTTAATCCCAGGAAGGACGCCCGTATCAAAGAAAATCAACAAAACTTGAACCACATCCGACGAAACCAACTCCCAAGCAAACCGATAAAACTTACCGGGGAAGCCATCGGGCCCAGGAGCACTCGGCAGGATCCATCTCAAAAACTGTTTGTTTAATCTCTTCGATGGAAGGGCGATTAATGAGACTCATGTTTTGGTGAGGCGTGACCGATGGGTGAATGATGGAGAAATACGAGTCAACGACGTAGAGGTAGGAGAAAAGGAAGTCGTGAACAAATTCTCATAAAATTGAACCACATGCTCGCAATAGCAACATGGTTCCTACAATTCTCCCCATCAATAACCAAGAAAGATATAGAATTCCCGCACTTACGAATTTTAGTCGCCAATTGAAAAAACGTAGTATCGTCTCCATCCTGCCAAGTGTTGTTCCGGCCTCCGGCGCAACATATCATATTACTTATGCATTAGCTCCGATGTGAGAGCATTAGACTCCACCTCTTGGCAAAAATTCTCATCCGAATAACCATCTATGGCAATCGACTCTTGAATGGCAAAGAATATCCGATAAAATGGACTCCTTTTCTTTGAAAAATATTACCAAAGATCGTAGAATTCGTCTTTAAGACAAACTTTGAGACGCTTAAGCTTACCAAGAATGTCGACCCTGTGGGGAATTAGACAAGATAGGCATATTCCACGACTCCGATCACAACAAAGAGTCTGTCATCTGAAGCCACATATCTTTGAAACCGAAAAGGCGCGGACAAAAGGAGATGAATCCTTACAAGTGATGGAAATGGGATGATGGTCGAGACATAGTGCGAGACAAAACATAGCAACGAACAATCTCCCATAAGTTCAAGAAACCCCTCGACATAAGACCCTATCAATTTTAGATTCCACGTGATTCCCCGTATGCACGTCTTTCCAAGTATACTTATGGCCAGACGAAGGGATGTCTATCAACTGACAATCTTCGATAAAACGCATAAATTCATGACACGAAGTCATATTCGGAACGTGAGAACTACGCCGTTCATGAGCACCTAACACAACATTAAAATCCCCCACCACTAGAAAATTAGAAACCCGGGAAGCTAATAGATCACGCCAAAGTTCCCGACGGCGCCCATACGAGGCATGACCATGAACAAATCCAATTCTGAAGTTACCCACCGAAAGAGCAGCCTCAACCAAAATAAATTGGTCAGTCATATGCAACACGGAGGCTGAAGTGAAACGAGAGGAAACCAAAATCCAAATGTTAGCCAAAGATGCCCGACCTATGATTGACCGTCGTAAGCGGATAACCCCATAGTCGTCAATAAAAGGAGTGAATCAAGAGATATTCGTTTTAGGTTCCACCGCACAAAGCGATCTGGTTTGGTAATCAAGCAATGATGTCGTAGCGCTTTGACTTTTAGAGAGATCGTTAGAGATCCTCTAACGTTCCAATGAAGGATATTCATTGTTTACGAGCAAGCTCCTCAAGCGGAGCCATTTTAGTATGCCGATTCCTCCTCAACTTCATCAGCCCAAGACTTAGAAACAATCATATCCATAATATTATGATTCTCAGATTTCCCTACAGGCACTCAAGAGCAGGCCTAGAAGGGCCTTCTTTTCGAACCACATATAGCTTTTGACGAATTTCTTGTAACTTTTTATCCGCTAATAAATCGACAAGTGCATCCCGGATCGAAGGTGGAAGAAATAATCGATGTGTCTGGACCTAATAGGGGATCCGGTCGTCCACCTTCAACTAAAGCAACTTCCGTTGAAGGCGGATTAATTACCATAATAGCATCATTTTCCTTGCCACATGCATCCTCTTTTGAAATCGAATCCATCATTCCTGGCCCAACTTCTATCGCTAAAATAGGGCTATCCGAAGGGACTATCATCTCTAGAGGCATGGCATTTTCAATTTCCAAATCCAAATTATCTTCATCCTGACTTTCAAGAAGGGCAAAAGCATTACTAGTATTCATCGGTGGGGAATATCATGAGAGGAGATTTCGATCTTCCGGGGACAAAGAATATCAAGATCCCTTGGCTTCGAAAGTTGCTCATCAGACGAAACCTTAGAATTAGGAGCTTCTGTCGACTTGTCATGGGGCTTGGGATTACGAGAACAGCTCCGAGCTCTAAAAGGGGGTTGCTCGTTATTTATTTGTCGGCATACGGTGTGGAGTGACCAATAAATTGACAATGACGACAATTAGGTAGAGCGTTCATACCGAAAGAAAATAAATCCAGTGTGCCCTGCATGACGATCAATTTTCATCTTTTAGGAAGACTCATTCTTAGATCCACATCCACAAGAACACGTGCGAAATGACCCGAGAGCCGAAAATATTGTTCTCATCAATTTTAATAAAGCGAGCCAATAGCTCTAGCAATTCCATAAGCACCTCGGGGTGCCAATATTCCCAACTAAGACCAAAAATACGAACCCATACTTGAGCAATGGATGTGGTTGTGTTGTCGGGATCGAAATCCGTGTCCATGGTCGCAAACGAAATGTGCCTGGTGATAGAGAATAAAAACGCGTTTTTCCACACAACATCCCTATCATTAAGATTAGAAAAATGTATGTTATAAAACCCTTTACCCAACGAAATAATACGGAAAGAATCAATACGCCATAACGACTGCAATTTGTCGTAAAGATTCGAAATTGTTAGGGGTTTGCTACCCTTAGCATATAAAGTCCTACCAATCAAAGAATTTTCGCATAATTGACGTCTAGATTCATATATCTCTGTTGTGAACAAGGTGCTGATTGGTATGGCAAGAAACAAAGGGAAGAAGAAAGCTCGAGCTGAAGAAAAAGTTGCAGTCTTGAAAGTGGGAGAAGATAAGTTAGAAGGAAAAGCTGGAGGAAAAGCTGGGACCAAAGAAGTGTTGTCTCCTCGACACGTGTCCTAATCCTGGCTGTAGGAAAGAGGGTTGAGATTTTATTATTAAATGACAGATGTCGCATTTCTATTTGATAGTTAATTAGTATCATTTTCAGCTAATCACCTAGCTAGTGGTCCCAAATGAAATTCTGTAAAAGGTGTGAGTGGAAACGTTATGCATCAGAATTCAGTTATCAAAAATTCTATTCTCTCCAATATTCTCTTCTTCCTTCTTCCATTTCTTCTGCTACTGTTCTACTCTTATTCTTGATTACATTCAAATACAATTACAAAATTACATTTAATCAGAAATCATAACAATTGGTATCATCAGAGCCGGTTATCCTTGGATATGGCTGAAGGAACGCGTATGAAGGACCTGCAAGAAGCCCAAAAAAGACTTGATCAAATTCTTCAAACTGAATCACTAAAGAGAAAAGCTACAGAGCAAAAGTTGCAAGATCAGATATCGGGAATCACATCAGAAATGCAAGAACAGTTACCAGGCTTAAATGGTAAATTTGATCACTTAACCAACACCTTGGCTGCAATCCAGTTGCAGCTTCTTAACCCACATAAAGGAAAGGGACCAACAGAGGAGGAATCCATATTAGGGGGGCATTTTTCTGGCAGTGGTAGTGAGGGCACTCATTTCAGAAATAATAACTCACCAAGGAACAGGATGTTAGCTGATGCTCAAGGTATGCAGGTCATTACTCCAATCCCTAAGGTTGATTTTCCCAGGTTTGATGGCTCTTTCCCTAGATCATGGATTCTAAAGTGCAATGGATATTTCAAGCTGGTACCTAACATCCCTGATGCTCAAAAAGTTATACTAGCTTCCATGCACTTTGATGGCAAGGCAGCTCAATGGTTTCAAAATTTCAGTATCAAACAACCTGAGTTATCATGGCAACAGTTTATAGAGATTATTTCGGCTAGATTTGAGGAGTTAAAAGAAGCAAAAATTATTGCAGAGTTCAATAAATTAAAGCATATTGGGTCCTATCATGACTATGTGGAAAAGTTTGAGGAATTGAAAGCATGCATGTTGCTTCTCAATAATGGTGATTTTTCTGAGGAGTATTTCATAACAAGTTTCATTAGTGGCCTTAGTGAAGAGCTACAAGCATTTGTTACCATGTTTGAGCCTGTGACTTTGCAACAGACCATTGAGTTGGGGAGAAAGCAACTTCTGACACTGGAAGCCCTCACCAAGAAGATCAGGACACCTATGAAGCCATTTACAAACATATACCCTAACACAAGGAAACCAGATGCAGTGCCTATTCAGAACTCTAAACCTAATTCCATGAGTTCTCCCAGACAGCCCATTAAGTTGTTAACAACAGCTGAGATGGCAGCTATGAGGGATAAGGGTCTTTGTTACAATTGTGATGAGAAGTTCACCTTTGGACATAGGTGTAAGCAAAGGATCAACTATATGATCATGACTGAAGATGAGGAGCTAGCTTACTTGCAAGATACACCTGCCGCTGAAGCTATTTATGAGCCACCACAGGAACAAATGGATGAAATCCAAATGACATTGAATGCCATTTCAGGGGAAGATGGTCTTACAACCATGAGGCTTTTTGGACAGTGTGGGGAGCACATGTTACATATTTTGATTGATTCGGGCAGCACCTTAAGTTTCATACAAGAAGCCACAACCAAGAGGTTGGGCTGTAAGCTTACACCAGCAAAACCATTGTTAGTGAAGGTGGCTAATGGCCAGAGGTTGGTGAGTTCACAAAAGGCAGAAGATTTCACTTGGGAAATGCAGGGGAATAATTTTGCCTATTCACTCAGATTGTTGAAGAATAAAGGATGTGATTTGATTCTTGGTGGGGATTGGTTGAAGGCCCGCACCCCATTGAACTAGATTATGATAAGATGACCTTCACAAATCACTCTCAAGGCGAAGGGTCAAACTTCAAGGCTTTGACTTTATTATGAATGTCAATTCATTTCTCGACACTCACTCTTTGAGTTGTTACACATGAATCATGAAGAACGGGTTGAAGCAATGTATGTCCTCACGATTCGGGATTCTAATTCGGTGGGTGACCCCAAAGTTACTATCATTCTTGTCGAGGTTTGAGGAAGTTTTTGAAGAACCCGGGTTACCACCCACTGAGAGGCATTGAGCATCAAATCATTCTTAAACACGAGAGTGTGCCTAAGCATCAATACCCTTATAGAGCATCACACAATCACAAAGATGAAATAGAGAGAATTGTCGGGAACTTTTAGAATGCGGGATCATACAACACAACAAAAGCCCATTTGCTTCTTTTTGTATTATTGGTTAAGAAAAAAAGATGCCACTTGGAGATTATGTGTGGATTATAGATATCCGAATGCCCTAATCACAAGCATGACTATCCAATTCCGATTATTGAAGAGTTGTTGGATGAACTATATGGGGCAAGGTATTTTTCAAAAATTGACTTGAGGTCTGGTTATTTTCAAATTCTAATGAAACCTGAGCATAGGTTTCTCACTGCATTTAGTACCCATAATGGGCACTATGAATTCCTTTTATGCCCTTTGGGCTTTGTAATGCCCTTGACTACCTTCGGTCATTGATGAATCAAGTGTTTAGGGAATGCCTAAGGAAGTATACTTTGGTGTTTTTGATGACATATTAGTTTATAGTGCCACCCGGGAGGATCACCTCCGCACTTGGAGAGTGTGTTGTCTTTATTGAAGGAAAATTCCCTATTTGCTAAGAAGAGTAAATGCAGTTTTGGGTAGTCACACATTGATTACTTGGGCCACATTATCTCCGAGGATGAGGTGTCCACCGATCCCAAGAAGATTGAATGCATGGTGCATTGGCCCATTCCATTCCTACCACTCTCAGCGGTGAGCAGGTTCCTCGACTTACGAGGATACTACGAGAAGGTTCATTAAGGGGTATGAGATAATAAGTAAGCCTCTTCTTGAGTTACTCAAGAAAGAATTTGTGTGGAATCCTGAAGTGAAAAAGCTTTCATGTTTACGAAGGAAGCTATGACTACAAAGACCCATTTGGCCTTACCAGATTTCACACAACCTTTTATATTAGAAAGCGATGCAAGTTGTTTTGGAGTAGGGGATGTCTTAATGCGAGAGGAGGCCTATTGCTTTTATGAGCAAGACATTATGTCCCAAAAATCAAGCATTATCCATCTATGAAAGAGAATTTCTGGTTGTTCGATGGCAATACGAGAGATGGAGACACTATTTGCGGGGAACAAATTTATTATTAGCACGCACAAAGAGCCCTTAAGTACTTATTGGATCGAGAGGTTATGACCCGGTCAGTCTGTGAGAAATGGATAACTAAGTTGGGATTGAACTATGAAATCCAATACAAAAAGAGAGTTGAGAACAAAGGCGGTGATGCCCTGTCCGGATGGAGATCCTGGGAAATACTTGCACAACCATCACCACTATCACTCCAAATTGGGTTCAACAAGTTATTGATAGCTATGCAGAGGATTCATTTTTTGCCAAAATAATTTCAGCAAATAGTCTGAACCCTTCTACTTATCCAGACTTTGTGGTCACAGGAGGGTTGGTAAGGTACAAGGCGATTAGCGGTGGGCACAATGACCAACCGGGGGGCTCATCCTAATCGCTATGCACCGATGCATATGGGGACACTCAGGGGATTAATGGAACATATATGAGGTGAAGGGTGTGTTTTATTGGCCTAAAATGAAGGCTGATGTGATTTCTATGGTGCAGGCTTGTGATGTGTGTCAAAGAAACAAACCAGATCATGACTCCCATCCTGGTTTATTACAACCCCTTCCCATTCCAAGTCAAGCTTGGACACATATCTCTATGGATTTTATTGAAGGATTACCCACCTCAGGTGGCAAGAATGTGATCCTGGTAATCATTGACAGATTCACCAAGTATGGCCACTTCTTGGCTCTGTCACATCCTTTCACTGCCATGGGGGTTGCTAAGTTGTTTTTGGATAATATTTATAAGCTGCATGGACTCCCATTCGGTATAATTCTGACAGAGATAAGATTTTCACCAAAGACATTCTCGGGAAGGAATTGTTCAAACTTATGGGGGTTAGTTTACACATGTCATCGCCTTACCACCCCCAAATCGATGGGCAACCGAGCGTTTGAACCAATGCTTGAGACTTATCTCGAGGTGTATGGTCCACCATAATCCCAAACAATGGCTCAAATGGCTCACATCGCGTAACATTGGTATAATACCATTACCACACCGGTCTTAAACTCACCCCCTTTGAGGCTCTATATGGATACCCACCCCTTGTTATCTTTGGGGCCCTATCCGACTCTTCTAACGGTGAAGCTAAGGAAGTGGTGCAACATGTAAGGCAGATGATGCAAGACCTTAAAGAAAATCTCCTACAAGCTCAGAACCGTATGAAGACTTATGCAGATACTTCAAGAATCGAACGCAAATTGAAGTGGGTGATAAGGTGTACCTCAAGCTACAACTTTTAGGCAAAACTCCGTTCAACTCCGCAGAACACAAGCTCTCCTCAAAGTACTTTGGACCCTACACGTTTTGGAGAAAATTGGTGAAGTGGCTTACGATTGGATCGCGGAAAGTTCGAAAATACATCCAGGTATTTCATGTTTCATTACTCAAAAGCAAATTGGAGCCAAACACGTACCATACCGAGGATCTACCTTCAACGAATCTTTGATGGGTTGCTCAAGGTTGAACCTTTAGAAGTGCTTGTGATCGCGTGGTGAAAAGGGGTAAGGGAAGAAGTTCAAGCAAATTTTGATTCGATGGTGATTCAAATTTGGAACAAATCATCTTGGGAAGACCTCAAGTTTATCATCAAAAATTTCCAAACTTTGATCTTGGGGACAAGGATCCGATTGAGGGGGTATTGTTGTGAACAAGGTGTCTTGATTGGTATGGCAAGAAACAAAGGGAAGAAGAAAGCTCGAAATTTGAAGAAAAAGTTGCGATCTTGAAAGTGGGAGAAGATAAGTTAGAAGGAAAAGTGGGACCAAAGAAGTGTTGTCTCCTCGACACGCGCCCTAATCCCGGTTTGTAGGAAAAGGGTTGAGATTTTATTATTAAATGACGGATGTCGCATTTCTATTTGATAGTTAATTAGTATCATTTTAAACTAATCACCTAGCTAGTGGTCCCAAATGAAATTCTCAGAAAAGGTGTGAGTGGAAACGTTTATGCACAGGTCGGTTATCAAAAATTCTATTCTCTCCAATATTCTCTTCTTCCTTCTTCCATTTCTTCTGCTACTATTCTACTCTTATTCTTGATTACATTCAAATACAATTACAAAATTACATTTAATCAGAAATCATAACAATCTCATCCGTAATTTCTAAAGAAAAGATATTACCAGTTTTCTTGGGAATGAGCGGAGATGAAACCTTAACATTCGGCATGGGAATCTAAGAAGGCGAAGATTGTTTTAATATACCACTGTAAGAAGTAGTCGACTGAGCACCAGAGATTTTGTTTGTCATGGGAAGGGAAGCAGCAGTAGGAGAATACGCTGCAATCATGTCCAAAGTATTACGATCAAGTGACGTTGGGGCATGGGATCGGAATCGAGTAAATCGTGGATTTTCGGACTCCATAATCGAGTCGGAGATGGAGGCGGAAGAGGCATCGTCTATTTCCGATCACCAACCCATAACCTCTGATTATTCCCCAAATTCACCCCTAAGAAATTTTATCAAACAGGTTGTGAGCAGTGATAAGTGCAGACAAACCCTCAATGAGTAAGAGGGTTTGAAGGACAACAGGTGGATTTCAAGTCTCCTTTGATGCAAACAGCCCACCTCCAAGCAAATGAGTCTTCCCAGAAAGTTCAGAATCCTATTGTCTTCAGCCGTCCACCGAGAAGTAATGGATTTGATGCCGCGGAGATGGCCAAAGTTTAGGGATTTGGGATTTGAAATTTGGGGCTTTTGCAACTGACGAGAAACCTGCTGGATTTCGTTCATTATGTTAATAAACCGAGCTCAAACGAGGTTTTAACTATCTTTCAGATCAGCTGAGAGTTTAGTAAAAACTTAGTAATGCTTAGCTGATAATTGATATCACCATCATCAATTCATCATACAATCCGTCGCTTTATTTATTATTTTTAGGAAAAAGAAAAATCATTCACACTTGGGCTGGATCCATTTCCATAGGCCCAATCTTCTACATAATAAAAACAGCCCAACATACAACGGGCCTCCAATTCGCTGAAAGGCCGACGGAGCACACACCTTCACATGCACCTCATAACACCTGAATACTTGCCTCCCACATCAAAACCCTAAAGGCTAAACCCTAGCCCTTCTGCAATCTTCCATCATGGTCGCCACCCCCCGCCTCTAAAATCAAACCTTCATTTCTCCAATTTTCTGCTAAAAACCCTAAACCCTAATAATCGAACCTTCAGCCACGCCATGACTGACGTTCAGCTCTCTCACTCCGAGAAGACGACGAAGAAGAAGAGCAAGACCAAAGAGGAGGACGAAAACGGCGCCGTTGATTTCCTGATAAAACCCCAGAGCTACACCCCGTCCATTGACACCTCCGACTGGCCCATTCTTCTCAAAAACTACGACAAACTGAATGTACGAACCGGGCACTACACTCCCCTTCCCTCCGGTTACTCCCCTCTGAAACGCCCAATAGCCGAATACATCAAATACGGCATCATGAATCTCGATAAGCCCGCCAATCCTTCTTCGCACGAGGTTGTAGCATGGATTAAGCGCATTTTGCGTGTCGAGAAAACAGGGCACTCGGGAACTCTCGACCCCAAAGTCACCGGTAATTTGATCGTCTGCATCGACCGAGCTACGCGATTGGTGAAATCTCAGCAGGGTGCTGGAAAAGAGTATGTTTGCATTGCTAGGTTGCATTCCAAGGTGCCTGAGGTTGCCAAAGTGGCTAGAGCGCTTGAGACTCTCACAGGTGCGGTTTTCCAACGACCTCCTTTGATTTTGCTGTGAAAAGACAACTTAGGATTAGAACTATTTACGAAAGTAAGCTGCTTGAGTACGATGTTGATAGGCATTTGGTTGTTTTCTGGATTTCTTGTGAGGCGGGAACGTATGTGAGGACAATGTGTGTGCATTTAGGTCTTTTGTTAGGCGTGGGAGCTCATATGCAGGAGTTGAGGAGGGTTCGGTCGGGGATTTTGGGTGAGAAGGATAATATGGTGACAATGCATGATGTGATGGATGCTCAATGGGTTTATGATAATTATAGGGATGAGAGTTATTTGAGGAGGGTGGTTATGCCATTGGAGGTTATTTTGACTAGTTACAAGAGGCTTGTAGTGAAGGATTCGGCTGTTAATGCGATTTGCTATGGAGCGAAGTTGATGATTCCAGGTTTGTTGAGGTTCGAAAATGACATTGAAGCTGGCGAGGAGGTTGTGCTGATGACAACAAAGGGGGAGGCAATTGCGTTGGGGATAGCGGAGATGACAACCGCGGTGATGGCCACGTGTGATCATGGGACGGTGGCTAAGATTAAGAGGGTTGTAATTGATAGGGATACTTATCCTAGGAAATGGGGATTGGGACCTAGGGCGTCGATGAAGAAGAAGCTAATTGCCGAGGGGAAGTTGGATAAACATGGGAAGCCAACTGAGAATACCCTGGCTGAGTGGTTGAGGAATGTTGTTTTGCCTACTGGAGGGGATTCTGTGGTTGCTGGTCTATCGGCTGCTCCTGAGCCGCAGCCGGAGAATGTGGAGAGTGGTGTTTTGGAGGTTGAGGGGAAAAAGAAGAAGAAAAAGAACAAGGATGGAGAAGATGATGGGGAGAAGGGGCATAAGCGTAAATTAGAAGCGGTTGATGGTAGTCCTGCACCTGAGAGTATTATTGTTAAGAAAGCTAAGGTAGAAGGTGAGGAAGCTAAAGAAGAGGCTGAAAAGACTGAAAATGTGGAGGCAGTGTCGGAGAAGAAGGAGAAGAAGAAGAAAAAGAAGAAAGAGGGTGGTGATGAAGGTGTAATTTCTGATGGTGAGAAATCAAAGAAGGGTAAAAAGAAGGATAAGGTGAAGGACGAACCCTTGCCATCGGACGAGGAGAAGTCTGAGAAAAAGAAGAAGAAAAAGAAAAAGGATAAAAATGCAGAAAATGGTGACTCTGTAGTGCCTGATGATGATAAAGCGAGTAAAAGTGAGAAGAAGAAAAAGAAGCATAAAAATGCCGAAGAGGTGTAGACCGTGACGGTTTATGTTTAAATTTCGGTCGAGGAATATTGTCACATATGCTGATATGCTATACACACATTATCGTTCGATATTAGTATAGCCTATGAAGTTTTTCATTGCGTACCTTGAGCATTAAACCATAGACTTGGTTTAATAATAGAATGTTAGTTTTCATAAAAATGTTTCTTGTTTTATTTTGTTTCTCAAAGTATTGTACTTTATTATCTGGGATGTTTTTCCTTTATGAATTGGTAGTAATATAATCATGTTTTTTTCCATAGTATTCTTTTTTGAGCTTGGCCTTGGACCGTAAACGATGGCGGGATATGATTCATATAGCCGAACCCACGTAGTGGGATTAAGTCTTAGTTTGTTGTTATTGTTGTTGATATTTTTTGAGCTTATTCACTGCATAACTGATTTTTGAGCTTATTCACTGCATAACTGATAATGAAGTGCTTAATGTGTAAGCTGAGGATATAAATAGCTACCTTTGCTTTCTTTTGTGCCTGGTTGTAATGACTAATGCAGAGCTGAATATCTCATAATTATGGGCTCAATATGTTTTATAAAGTTAGTAGACTGGTACATGGTGTTGGGAAAACTTTTGATGTGTTCTGAAGACAGATCATTTTGATGCATGTGCAGTCTGTTATCTTCTGTTGCCATGGTAGATTGTTGGTTCTTCATGTCTTAATTAATAGGTTTAATTACAGCCTTAGGTTTAGCTTAATTACAAAGGCTACCCCTTAGGCTGAGTTTAATTACGAAAAAGCCTATTTATCTTTCAAAATTACAAATACCCCTTGATATTTGTTTCTTATGAGGGAGATATTTGTTAAGTAATGCAAACTTAGGGATGTTTGTAGCACTTTAAGGGTAATGTAATTTTGCAAGATAATTGGATTTTTTTTGTAACGACTTCATGTGTAGTTCTTGTAATTATCCCTAACTAATTATGAATTAGAGTGCTAGGTTTTAGGGAAATAGAGAAGAATTTAGTGCAAGAAGCCAATATAGAGGGCAATGGAATTGGATATCAAGATTAGAGAGGCCAAAAATCAATTGAGAATTTGAGATCCTTTATTCTATTCATATATTTCCGTGAATTGCGGTAAATGCATGAAAAATGGTCACGAGTTTTAGACAAGAATCGAGAGACGATCCTGATTTATTTAAGTAAGATGACGGATCTTAAACCGATCCATATATACTAATCCATTTAAATTAGGATCTAACTTGCTTTGATTTGAAAATGAGTTAGATCCGTCTCACAATTTTATACTCTAAGTTTTAAACCTCAATCGAACAATTATTAATTAGAGCAAATGACCATAATATAACTATTAAAAATATATGCAAAACGTAGTGGTGATAGTGAAACAATTGATCCTATAATATTTTTTCTATGCCTTGTTTAATTTTTTGGAGAAAGAATTATTTCCATTTCTTTTTTCGAATTATGAAAAATAATATCTGGCTCTATTAATAATAAATTCTCTTTTAGGGGAAAAAAAAGTTAAAAAGAGTAACATGGGAACATTATAAGATGGTGGGCCTGATTTTTGGTCATCTTACCCTGGCGCCACTAAATCCTATAGGTGAGTCGATTCTAACAAACGTGGTCGGCGCCGTATATGATCCCTTTCACGTTGTAGCTGTTGGCTCACCCATGTTATGTAGGTCCATCATACAACTCTACCTAAAAGAAGATAATTTGTTTAGAGGGAAATTTAAATTTTTAATAATTATATATAAAATTTACAGTATATCTAGTTTATAATGATTATATCATCTTATACACTTGGTATTTATTTAGTGTGAACTAGTTTGTCTTTTAATTATTTTTTGCACGAAATTTTATAGACACAGAACTGAATTTTTAAGTTGCATCTGTTGATGCAATGTAATATGTTGTTTCAACTTTCAATCCTTGACCACTTGATCAATAGTTATTTTTGTATGGAAATATCTATAAAATAATCCATTTTTCACGGAGTTATATTTTTTATAATAAGATGGGAGTAATAATTAGAGGGAAAATATAATTTTCAAAGAAACTGAAAGATACCGAGTTCGAACCCGGGTGAACACCCTTACAAATGGTGAACGAAGTTATATAATATGGAGAGCAAGTCTCTTGTGAGACGGTCTCACGAATTTAAATCCGTGAGACGGACCTTCTAAGGGCTCCGTCTTGAGAACATGAACCATGAAAATAAATTTAAAAATAATAATGAACCATGAAGAAACAAAAATAAACCATAAAAACATGAACCATGAAGAATAAACCCGAAAAACAAAAATAAATCCAAAAAATAAAAAATAAACCCTAAAAAAAACTAAAAGTCCTAAAAACCCAAATCAATTTAAAATAAATCCATGAAACAAAATAAACCCTAAAAAAACAAATATAAACCCTAAGAAAAATAAAATCTGAAAAACCTTTAAAACTTTGTAACGGCTCCGTCTCACGCAAGCTTTTGCCAATTATGAAAGTAATTGGAATTGCCACTCATGCACAAAAATCTAATTGTGTGGTTGATGAACAAGTATTTAATTTTACCAAAAAAAAAAGTTCTTACCAATATTTGGTGAACGAGTGTTTGCATTTTGCTATCAGTGAAAGGGTTTCTATTTTTTGGTTTAAAAATTATTTTTAAGCATTTGCAAATGACAGAATCTAAAAGCAGAGAGAATAGTATTTTAAATTTTTGCTGCTTGTGGTTTGATTTTTACAAATAAATAAACACTTTTACAACTCTTTTACTAAACACTCTCAAATTTTGATTCTCGACTTTTGATTCTATTTTCAAACTCTGTCAAAATTCTAATTCTCAACTACTTCTAGTTCTGATCCAATAAACCACTTATTCTAAAAATAGAATTTTTTGCAATGTATCACATCATGGGACCTCTCCAATTCAAAATTAAAAGATTCCACTTAAGTTTATAATTCATCAAATTTTAATTCAAGATTTGAACATGCTAAACCTTCTTTAGCTGTAACTAAAAGAAATTCTACTAATACTACAATATACTAAATTGAAAATTTAAAAAGAAATAATTCTGCCATCGTAAAGAACCAATAATCTCAATTTATTCCACAAATGTATATCAATACAAAGAATACAAACCCAAACCATAACAATCCCCTAACCATAAAAATCAAAATCCACACCAAAATACCAACAACAACAACATTAATAGTAGCAATAATAATCTCAGTACTCAATTCAATGCCTCAACAGAGCAAAACCGGAGAAGAGAAGCGACGTCCCAACGACAGCAGCGGAGACCGGTAACGAGAAAGCATCTCCGGCGTCCGGCGACGGCGCAGGAGCCTGCGCCGAAACTATATTTATTTTGCCTAAAGGTACTAAAATTTCAGAAAAGGCAAAATTTAAATTTTAAATATATGATCGTTTATTAAACCATGCAACACAATGGTGGATAACACTATATTACGATTGAATTTTCAAATTTTTTTTTTGTATTATAGTGGAAATATTACTGAAGAAAATAAAGTGTTTTGAAAATCGGTAATCGAAACTGTCAATGACACGCTTCGTATGACTAAGACTGAGATAATATAATAACATGACTGAAAGTAAACTGAAACTGGAATTTAATGCGTAATTTATTGATGAGGACCTAGTTGGAACTCTAATTGGTTGTCAACTAGGAGTATTTATTATAGAGTATTTAATACATATGTGAAAAGTCTTTTTCTAACAATAAATGAGTTATATTTATTATTCTATTACAATGAGTGGTTTAACAATCATTAGGCCTATATCGATAGTGAGACATTTGTTATTTTCTCTTATTGTATGGCTAACATCATTATTATATTATTTGTTGTGTTGTCTTGACATTGCGTTGATGTATGGCATACTGGCGTGCTTGTCTGGCACTGTTGCTTCATCTCGATTACCGTTGACTCTCTAACTCGTCTTGCCAAACTGTATTCATAAGGCCCCTGAAATTGAATGACTGACCAGGCTATTCTCCCATGATCGAGTAAGCTCCTATTCGGTTGGCGGTGGTGGCAATCTGACTTTCTACTACATGCTCAGTGGACTCGGTCTTCGCCAGCTCTACTCGACTATCATCACAAACCATGTTTGGTACCATAACCAATTAAATTAAACTAAAATAGGACGACCATAGCATAAAACTTGCAAATGTAAATGGTGGACTTCCAAGATGTAGGTCAAGAACTAATTGAGTTGAAGTGAGTGATTTTCTTGGTGTGAAATGTCCCAATTTAATTGCGGTCTCAACTTTCATCAAAATTGATATTTGTTGCCTGTTGGGTCACGGCTTATTATAGGGTTCCGCAAAAGTGGAAAAAAAGATGCATAGCAATCATAGTATCCATCTGAAATTGCCCCATCAAAAGCTTTATTTCTGCCGACATTTCTTGGCCTTATTTTACATACACACATATATAAAATAGTAAAACAACATTGATTACAAAATCATAAGTAATAATATTAATATTGTTACTTTGATGGGTTCCAGATGAAAGCCACAAAGAACTCTTGCAATTCAGGTCATTATGTTTAGAAGAGGGCCAAAAGATTTTCGTACTAAACTCATTTAATGCTTAAGGCAGACTAGATTTTATTCGAAGTAAAAAAGAATACAAAAATGCAAAAGTATATAGTAACAATGCGAAAAATATACATTGCCTCAAGATTTGGATTTATACACGAACATAAGAAAAAATCAGTAGAATCCCCATAAGGATAAGATTATCATTTAAGGAGATCTGGAATTTCTTACTCTCCAAGTTTAGACCTACGCTCAAACTAGGAGAGTAGGGGGACTAGTTGATTCGGTGTATCTAAGTGCATATAAAAGGAGCGATCCTAAACAAAGAGTATATGACAGTGGCGAAGAAACTAAACTTAATCGACCGTCCGATAGAATTATAAGAGCTTGGTCGACACGATTGGGCATTAAGAGCTTCGTACCGACCTGGTGGTATTAAGATGACTATTAAAGAGCTTTGGACGAGACGGTGACGGAGCATTAAGAGCTTTGGCCGACCTGGTAGTATTAAAGAGGATTTGTTAAGAGCTTTGGCCGATTCTGGTAGTATTAAGAGGTTAAGAGCTTTGGACGAGCCGACGAGCATTAAGAGCTTTGGCCGAACTGGTAGATTAAGAGCTCCGTGACCGATAGATTTGTAAGAGCTTTGGACGAGTGACAAAGAGTAAAAAGGTACGACAAGAACCGACAAAAAGTAAGCTAGAAAAGGTACAGCCGAACCCGACAAAGAAAGTAACTAGAAAGCCGCATTTAACCGAACAAAAAAAGTAAACTGTAGGTACGACCGACGATTAATAGTTCTAGTAGATACGATTGACTTGACTACAAAAGGCTAAAGCCTCGTCGACTGGGAGAAGTTACTAAAAGGTGGGCGACTGACAGGGAAGTTATTAAATGGCGGAGTCACACTGCGAGCAATAATCGCTCCGAGAGAAAGACGACAAGTAATTAATATCCTAAAAAGCGGATTTGACAGCAAGAATCTATCCCGGGGACGACTCGATCGATGTGACTAGTTCTTTTTGTCAACCAGAGCGATTTCCCGCCTTAATCCATCTCCCAATCCCGATTGGACACGTGGACCTCAAAGGACAAAGTGGCTTGGGTATAAAAGGGAGGAGGAAGGTGAGAAATGAAAGGGATCGACTTTTATATTTTATACACTTCTCTTTACTCTCTTCCCTTTTACCGACTTGATCGTCGGAGTGCTCAGGAGTTCTCTCCGGTTAGTCTTTTGCAAAGCTAGGCGAGGATCGGGTTGGATTCTTGAGAAGATCTCGCCGAAGAGGCCTTTTCAAGTGGCGCCGTCTGTGGGAACGTGAGTATAAGACGTGAGGATGTCGAGTTTGGGTTCAAATGGGGTGGGCGATGTGGGAGGATCTTCCGAGTGGGTGGGGGTGACCCGTCCGTGAGTCGAGTCATTATACCGAGGGTGGAGAGTGACCCGCTTTAGCGGTGGGGATGGAGTCACTATATCAAGGGTGCCTCCCACACCTGATCTTAAGGCAATCGGACGCTTTGAAGCCAGTAGGAAAGCTAGAAGCAAATTGGGAAGGGCCTTACAAGGTCACTAAGGTAATTGCTAAGGGGGCCTATGAATTGGAAGATATGAAAGGCACTAAAATTCCTAGGCCTTGGAATGTATGTCATCTAAGGAAATTTTATGTATGATTCACTAGTCTAAATGCAATCGATGTGTTTTTGGCGGCTATATAAATTGTTTCGTGTCTCCGCTAAACCCCCGAGTGGCCGAGTGAACTCGGACCATCTCAGTCCAGGGGGAAGCTCTAATCTCCGAGGGTTAAACAGGCTCAAACCCCTGAGTGGCCGAGCTGAACTCGGACCACATCAGGTCCCTTGGGGAAGCTCTAATCTCCGAGGGTTAAACAGGCTCAAACCCCTGAGTGGCCGAGCTGAACTCGGACCATCTCAGTCCCTGGGAAGTTCTAATCTCCAGGGTTAAACAGCTCAAACCCCGAGTGGCCGAGCTGAACTCGGACCACATCAGTCCTTGGGGAAGCTCTCAATCTCAGGGTTAAACATGCTCAAACCCCCGAGTGGCCGAGTGAACTCGGACCACATCAGTCCCTTGGGGAAGCTCTAATCTCCGAGGTTAAACAAAGCTTAAACCCCGAGTGGCCGAGCGAACTCGGACCATCTCGGGTCCCTCGGGGAAGCTCTAATCTCCAGGGTTAAACGGGGCTCAAACCCCGAGTAGCCGGTGAACTCGGACCATCTCAGTCCCTTGGGAAGCTCTAATCTCGAGGGTTAAACAGCTCAAACCCGAGTGGCCGAGCCGAGCTCACTGGTCTTTATCAAAACCCCGAGGCAGAGCCGAGCTAGAGCTATGAATTGGAAATTTAAGCTTGGGTAAAAATTATTAAACCCTGAGGGCTAGAGCTGGGCTCTAACTATGTCAGGTCCCAAAGCTATGAATTTGAAACTCGAGCATCGGAGGGGTAGAGGTTATTTAGCCAGTTCGAGAGACCTGCAACTGTTACTCCCCTAGTCTGGGCCTATCGGCCCAAACTAGGAGAGTAGGGGGAGGTTGATTCGGCTTAGTTCGGGAGACTTGCAATTGTTACTCCCCTAGTCTAGGCCTATCGGCCCAAACTAGGAGAGTAGGGGGAGTAGTTGATTCGGTACATTTAAGGAGATCTGGAATTTCTTACTCTCCAAGTTTAGACCTACGCTCAAACTAGGAGAGTAGGGGGACTAGTTGATTCGATGTATCTAAGTGCATATAAAAGGAGCGATCCTAAACAAAGAGTATATGTGAGTGAGCGATAACTAAACTTAATACGACCGATCTGATAGAATTATAAGAGCTTGGTCGACCTGATTGGGCATTAAGAGCTTCGGCCGACCTGGTGGTATTAAGATGACTATTAAAGAGCTTTGGACGAGTGACGGAGCATTAAGAGCTTTGGCCGACTGGTAGTATTAAGAGGATCATTAAGAGCTTTGGCCGACCGGTAGTATTAAGAGGATCATAAGAGCTTTGACGAGCCGACGGAGCATTAAGAGCTTTGGCCGACTGGTAGTATTAAGAACTCGACCGACACGATAGATTTGTAAGAGCTTTGGACGAGTGACAAAGAGTAACTAGAAATGCACGAAGGCCCGACAAAAAAGTAGCCCAGAAGGCACGACCGAACCGACAAAAAGAGTAACTAGAAGAATGCGACCCGAATCGACAAAGAGTAACTAGAAGTGCACGACCGACCGATTAATAGTTACTAGTAGATACGATTGACTTGACTACAAAAGGCTAAAGCCTTGGTCGACCTGGCAGGAAGTTACTAAAAAGGTGGGCGACCTGACAGGAAGTTATTAAATGGCAGGTCACACCTGCGAGCAATAATCGCTCCGAGAGAAAGACCGACAAGTAATTAATATCCTAAAAAGCGGATTTGACAGCAAGAACTATCCCCGGGGGGACGACCTGGTGATGACCGATGTGACTAGTTCTTTTTGTCAACCTAGACGATTTCCCGCCTTAATCCATCTCCCAATCCCGATTGGACACGTGGACCTCAAAGGACCAAATGGCTTGGGTATAAAAGGAGGAGGAAGGTGAGAAATGAAAGGGATCATTTTTATTATTCAGCTTTTATATTTTATACACTTCTCTTTACTCTCTTCCTTTACCTTGACTTGATCGTCGGAGTGCTCACGCCGGAGTTCTCTCCGGTTAGTCTTTTTGCAAAGCAGCGAGGATCGGGTTGGATTCTTGAGAAGATCTCGCCGAAGAGGCCTTTTCAAGTGGCGCCGTGCCACTGTGGGAACGTGAGTATAAGACGTGAGGATGTCGAGTTTGGGTTCAAATGGGGTGGGCGATGTGGGAGGATCTTCCGATGGAGTGGGGGTGACCCCGTCCCGTGAGTCGAGTCATTATACGGGGTGGAGGTGACCGCCAGCGGTGGGGATGGAGTCACTATATCAGCGGTGCCTCCCACACCGATCTTAAGGCACCGGGACGCTTTGAAGCCCAGAGGAAAGCTAGAAGCAAATTGGGAAGGGCCTTACAAGGTCACTAAGGTAATTGCTAAGGGGCCTATGAATGGAAGATATGAAAGGCACTAAAATTCCTGGCCTTGGAATGTATGTCATCTAAGGAAATTTTATGTATGATTCACTAGTCTAAATGCAATCGATGTGTTTTTGGCAACTATATAAATTGTTTCAGTGCTCCGCTCAAACCCCGAGTGGCCGAGCCGAACTCGGACCATCTCGGTCCCTCGGGAAGCTCTAATCTCCGAGGTTAAACAGCTCAAACCCCCGAGTGGCCGAGGCGAACTCGGACCACATCAGTCCCTGGGAAGCTCTAATCTCCGAGGTTAAACAGCTCAAACCCCGAGTGGCCGAGCCGAACTCGGACCATCTCAGTCCCTGGGGAAGTTCTAATCTCCAGGTTAAACAGCTCAAACCCCCGAGTGGCCGAGTGAACTCGGACCACATCAGTCCCTGGGGAAGCTCTAATCTCAGAGGTTAAACATGCTCAAACCCCCGAGTGGCCGAGTGAACTCGGACCACATCAGTCCCTGGGGAAGCTCTAATCTCCGAGGTTAAACAGCTTAAACCCCGAGTGGCCGAGTGAACTCGGACCATCTCAGGTCCCTGGGGAAGCTCTAATCTCCGAGGTTAAACAGCTCAAACCCCGAGTAGCCGAGTGAACTCGGACCATCTCAGTCCCTGGGGAAGCTCTAATCTCCGAGGGTTAAACGGGCTCAAACCCCTGAGTGGCCGAGCTGAGCTCGTACCCTTGGGTGCTATCAAAACCCCGAGGGGTAGAGCTGAGCTAGAGCTATGAATTGGAAATTTAAGCTTGGGTAAAAATTATTAAACCCCGAGGGCTGTGAGCTGGGCTCTAACTATGTCAGTCCCAAAGCTATGAATTTGAAACTCGAGCATCGGAGGGGTAGAGGTTATTTAGCCGAGAGAGAGACTCAGCATTCTAGTGGCCTGAGGCGGGCCCAAACTAGAGAGAGTAGGGGAGGTTGATTCGGCTTAGTTCGGGAGACTTGCAATTGTTACTCCTAGTCAGCCATCGGCCCAAACTAGAGAGAGTAGGGAGTAGTTGATTCGGACATTTAAGGAGATCCGGAATTTCTTACTCTCCAAGTTTAGACCTACGCTCAAACCAGAGTAGGGGACTAGTTGATTCGATGTATCTAAGTGCATATAAAAGGAGCGATCCTAAACAAAGAGTATATGACAGAGGCCGAGCAAAGAATTCTAAACTTAATACGACCGATCCGATAGAATTATAAGAGCTTGGTCGACTGATTGAGCATTAAGAGCTTTTACGACCTGGTGGTATTAAGATGACTATTAAAGAGCTTTGGACGAGCCGTGAGCATTAAGAGCTTTGGCCGACCTGGTAGTATTAAGAGGATCATTAAGAGCTTTGGCCGACTGGTAGTATTAAGAGGATTGTTAAGAGCTTTGACGAGTGACGGAGCATTAAGAGCTTTGGCCGACCTGGTAGATTAAGAGCTCCGACCGACTCGATAGATTTGTAAGAGCTTTGGACGAGCCGACAAAGAAAGTAACTAGAAGGTACGATCGAATCGACAAAGAGTAACTAGAAGGTACGACTCGAACCGACAAAGAGTAACTAGAAGGCGTACGGAATCGACAAAGAGTAACTAGAAAGGTACGCGCGATTAATAGTTACTAGTAGATACGATTGACTTGACTACAAAAAGGCTAAAGCCTTGGTCGACCGGCGAAGTTACTAAAAAGGTGGGCGACTGACAGGAAGTTATTAAATGGCAGTCACACTGCGAGCAATAACTGCTCCGAGAGAAAGACCTGACAAGTAATTAATATCCTAAAAAGCGGATTTGACAGGCAGTAACTATCCCCGGGGACGACCTGACTGATGTGACTAGTTCTTTTTGTCAACCTAGACGATTTCCCGCCTTAATCCATCTCCCAATCCCGATTGGACACGTGGACCTCAAAGGACCAAATGGCTTGGGTATAAAAGGAGGAGGAAGGTGAGAAATGAAAGGGATCAGCATTTTTATTATTCAGCTTTTATATTTTATACACTTCTCTTTACTCTCTTCCCTTTTTACTGACTTGATCGTCGGAGTGCTCACGCCGGAGTTCTCTCCGGTTAGTCTTTTGCAGGCTAGCTGAGGATCGGGTTGGATTCTTGAGAAGATCTCGCCGAAGAGGCCTTTTCATATCTCATAAGATACTCCAAATTTTAGTTTTCATGGCCTAACCACTCTTTAAGCATTAATGATTAACCTCATTATTCCCGAGCTTCAACGGTTTCTGTCAGCCGCTCTTTTTAAATGAATAAGCCCCATGAAACACAATGGCTTGAGTTGCTTAACTTGGGCTTCGCCAATCTCTTAAATTAGGTCAGCTCAGCCCATTAGGCATTAACCATGTTGGCCTAACTTCGTCCTCATCAGCTACGACATGTACAAGTGACAACAACTTTTTATTTTACTATAATTATAATATTTATCAATTGAATAGTGTTAAGAATGTAGTTTAAACTATCAAAGTTAATAATTAGTGATATATATGAAAAGAGATAATTAATTGACAAAATTCTAACAATTTTTTACTCTCTCTCTCTCTCTGTGAAATAAATGATCCATTTTTTACTCGGATCATGCTAAACTTAACTTTAAAAACATAATTGCTCACATTATCATGAATCAAGTAATAAAAATCCAAATGCTAGAATATATTTATTGATTTATTCTCATCTCAAGCACTGTTCTAAAAATCCTCGTCTAGGTGCTAGACCTCACTTATCCGCCTAGGTTATTCTTCCGATTAGGCCCCGCCTAACCCCGCCCAGGTCCCGTCTATCTCCGATTAGTCCCCGCATATACGCTAGACCCGAGTCTACCGCCCGACTAGCGCCTAACGCTTTTTTGATCTCAAGTCTCAATCTTGAATTCAAATATCACACCTTTACTTACAAGGTGAAACAATTTCTATAATAAATTGAGAAAATCACTTCACTAAAACCATCAATCACTATGTCATTTCCACAAACTGATGCTCAAATCTTTCAATTCTGTATGAAAATTCAAACATGATCCCAAATAAATCCAATCCTAAAAAATTCAACAACAAAAAACATCACTCCCTTGGCAAACTAAGTATACATTCAAGCCCAAGAAAAAGAAAAAAAAAACACTTTCCTAAAATGAATAACAAGAACCCAAACTTAAAAATTAGGATTCTTTATCCAACTTCTGTGCATTCATTAGGCTTTTTGTCAGCCAGATTGCTGTTTCTCTTGAAGAGACCAAATCATCGCTGAACGGTTTTAGCACGCCCGAGAGCTCGTCGAATTTGTCCTGTTTCAGCAACCGGGCGCATAATTCGAGCAACGACTCTAAAGCGTCAGCTCTCTGTGGCCCTGGAATTTCTGGTCGATGTACTAACGAATCAACAACGGACGCTTCATTTATAAGCCGTCTGTCTTCTTTCTCAATTTCGCTTCGGCTGGTTGGACCGTCTGCTCTGATTATTTCAACCGTACCGTTATCTAGACGAATTTCGGCATCATCAGTTGGATTGTTTACAGTTTCTTTAGCTGACGGCACGTTTTCTTTGACAAGAGAAACATCTTCTTTTTCGTTACCAACCATAACGGGTTCGGTTATTTGTCTGCGCTTCTCAAGAACAGTATTATCCTCTGCCTTCTTTTCTGTTTCCTCGGTGATGTGGGGCCCGCACAGAGGCTCCACGTGTGTTACTTTCATCAAATCGTCCGCTAAATTGATGATGCTTTCTTTAAGTGACAAAGAGTCGAAATTGTCCTGATCGTCTCCATTGCAAGCGGTCGTCTCGCAACTCGTGGCCCCACTTTTGGAATCTTCGCTGTCGTGAGAAATCTTTCCCGAATAGCTCGTCGGGTCCACTCTCTTGGTCTCGAGTCTGTCTTCGATCAAGAAATTGCCGTCCAGTAAATTCGGGTACTGGATATCCGTATTTTCTTCGAATAGTGGGAGCAGATCCTTTTGTTTTAGCTTCGCTTCTCTGTCCCGGTTGTCTTTCTTAGGACCAGGACTGCTAGGTGACGGTTTTTTCGTTTTCTCCTTTGTCTTGCTGGGGGAGGGGGATTTCACGGGAAGAAAGACGGTTGATGGATTGTGACATCTTAGGAGGAAGGGCTGCAAATGTGGGTGTCTTAGAAGCTCCGCAGCCTACGACGTGCAAATATGCGGGATTAAAAACAATAATACTCGGTATAATTATAAAAAGGAATGATTGCCAAAAAAAACCCTGAGGTTTGGGCTGTTTACGGAAAAAAACCAGAGCTTTTTGAAAATTACAAAAAAAATATCGAGGTTTGATTTTGTCTTAAATTTAGGGGTGTAGCTGTAATATTTCTATAAATATCGGAGGGTTTTTTGTAATTTTCAAAAACCTTTGTTTTGTTTTTTTGTAATTAGCCCAAAACTCGGTGTTTTTTGTAATTATTTATCCGGTATAAAAGATACCCTTGAGATTCAGTCTAATAACAAAACAGCCCTGCTATCTTGCGAATTACAAATACCCCCTTGATATTTATTTCTATTTAACATATTGCACCCTCAAGACTCAAGAGGAGGATATTTGTTAATAAAATACAAACCTCAAGGTGGTGTTTGTAATACCTTAAGGGGGGGTATTTGTAATTATGAAAGATAACTGGATTTTTTTTGTAATTAGGCTAACTCAGGGGTGTTTTTTGTAATTTACCCATAATACTTCCGCGAAATAAGAGAAAATAAAAGGAGAAAGGAGTATCAACTCACTGTTGGCCTGTGTTCTGGGCTCTTTCTTAGCATGCTCTTAATGATTTGTTTTCTGAGATTATCAGAACAATTTATGTCATTTCGTAACTTCTTATTGTGGCGACATAAATAGAAAATTTCACGGCCAATTTGTAGTTAACATGGAGAAGACTTACAGAGTGGAAGAGTATACAATAGGCAATGGAGAGATCAAAGATCTGTTTATCTTGTTGATAAGTCCAGCCATATCCTATTTTATTCCGTAGTTCCGATTTCAGCAATTTGTATAAAAAAATAAATAATGCTATAGCACTTTGTGAAAGCATAAAAATGAACTTACAGCAGCTTTAAATGCTTGGTGGTGTGCAGCAATCTCGAACATACAACAACCTGGAAATTAGAAATTACGACTCTTTTTGTAATAAAGACACGGCGAAGTGAAATTACGTATATTTACTTAATTTAACTTGTTACCTAGTGACCATATGTCTGATTTATACCCATATGGGATATCAGCAAGAAGCTCCGGGCACATATAGTTAGGCGTTCCGACAACCTAGTTTGAGGAACATAAGTTATCCGCCAATTTTTACGTACATATAAGAATGAGATTATCGTTAGACAAGCATCTTGGGTTTTCAAGCACTAAAACACATATCCGACATTGAAATACCAAAGTAGTCTATTTTTGCAAATGTAACTAAAAATTGAACCTAGTCGGCTAGTCCTTCATAGGTTTAAGCAAGAAGTTTTAATGACTAAGATACATATTCATTTCTGATTGAGTTGCAGCTTTAGGGAGTGTTTGCAATCATTAAAAAAAAAGTGTTTCTCGTCTTTGAGCTGGAAAAAAACACTTTTTAGTGTTTGCTTGACAACTTATGCTTCTGATTCTGCTTCATTTAATCAGAATTTAAAAATAGAGCTGCGGGTGCTATAGATTTCTGATTCTGCTTGTGGTTTGACTTTTACAAACAAATAAGCACTTTTAGAATTTTTCACCAAAAACTCTCAACTTCTCATTCTATTTGCAAACACTACGGACTACCAACTTCTGATTCTCAACTACTTTTACTTCTGCTACAATAAATCAGTTCATCTAAAAGTACAAGTTTTTGCAAACATTCCCTTAGTCGACTATGAACGGTGCACTCAGAGATGTACAAGTACAGGCTATAATCGGTTTACCAATAGAATGTAAAGTTTAGGTCATTGTATAATTGCATCAAGAAGCAAGACCCCCTCATCAAGAAGTTTCGCCAATCCAAAATCACCTGTAAGTTAAATATAATTAACAAACTGAAGAAAATATTATGTATTAATGTAAAAGGCAAGTTGTTCTAAGGACTTGCTTTGGCCTTCTTACCAAGACGGATATCGTTCTCCTTTGTGAGAAATATGTTGGATAACTGGAGGGGCCAAAAAGAAAACAGAAGCGTATAAGAAAGGATTAAATCAATAATGGGACAATTACAAAAACTACCCTGAGGTTTAACCTAGTAACGAAAAGATCCAATTATCTTTAAAAATTACAAAAATCCCCTTGTAGTATTACAAATAGCCCCCTTGAGGTTTGTATTTGTTATACATATTAAGTTATGGGATAATTACAAAAACACCCCTAAGGTTTGGGCTAATTACAAAAAAAACCCAGAGTTCTTTGAAAATTACAAAAAAAAACCATGAGGTTTGATTGCACCTTACATTTTTCCCGATGATTTTCGAAAACATTTCAAAAAAAACCCGGACATTTACAAAAATATTGCAGTTACCCTCCTTAAATTTAAGACAAAACGAAACCTGAAGGTTTTTTTTGTAATTTTGAAACATGTCGGGGTTTTTTGTAATTAACCCAAACCTTAAGAGTGTTTTTGTAATTGTCCCTTAAGTTATTAATCACTCAAACATATGTCAAGGGGGGTATTTGTAACTTTGAAAGATAACTGGATTTTTTTTTTGTAATTAGATTAAATCTCAAGGGTAGTGTTTGTAATTATCCCATCAATAAACGGCATCTTCACTGTATGTTGATCTTAAATTCAAACCTTTAGATCCCTGTGAAGGACACGATTGGAATGAAGATAGTCGAGAGCTAATAACAATTGAGTCAGCCACTTGCATATTTTCTGGAGCAAACACAAGAAAATTGAACATTCGGGGTGAGTTAACTAATGCGGGTACGAGAGAATCTCTTTTTTCTTTTTACAAAAATATCGACCAAATCACCTCCTCCGGAAAATATGCTCCTCCTGCCCTCCTTATTATCTCCGATCTGCAAAATTGGAAAATATAAATGCAAGAACCAAGAAAAATCAACATGATTCAACTGTTTCCAACGAACTTTCAGGAAAAAAATATATATATATATATATACTCTTTCACTTTCCCCTTTGTTCCCTGTATGTAAATACAGTAAACACAAGCGCAAATATGCATACATTGAACGTTCATATATATATAAGCATACATATACACACATTATATGTGAAACAAGGTTTCTTTATCCTAAATTCATAATACAGCACAAGTTCCTGTAGGTTTTCGACAGAGAACTTATTACCAAAAAAAAAGAAAGAAAACCTGAGGTTCGTGCTAATTCTAAAGAAAAAACAGGGTTTTTGAAAATTGCAAAAATTCCCTTGAGGTTTGATTTCATCTTACACTCTCCCCCTTCATACGCAAAAAATATTTCAAAAAGGCCCATGATTTTTATAAAAATTACAGTTTTTAAGACATAATCAAATCTGAATGGGCTTTTTGTAATTTTGAAACATCTCTATATTATTTTGTAATTAGACCAAACATCAGGTTTTTTTTGTAATTATCCCTAAATTTTATATATATGGCATACACAAAGCATCATCTTTCATAAGAAATAGGGATAATTACAAAAGAACCCCTGAGGTTGGGAGTATTTACAGAAAAACAGACAAGTTTCAAAATTACAGGAACCCCCCTCAGATTTGATTCTATATTACATTTTACTCTCTTCATAAGCAAAAAACATTCAAATACCCCCATTACATTAAAGATTACAATTACCCCCATAACATTTAAGATGAAATCAAATCTAAAGTAGGTTTTTGTAATTTTGAATCTTTGCTAGTTTTTTTCATAAAACTCCAAACAAACTCCAAACCTTAGGGGTTTTCTAGTTATTATCCCGAAAAAATATTAGTAACAGTAATAATAATTTTATGCACCATGCATAAACACTATTTCGAGACAACAAATTCTGCATTTGGCTAAAGTACTTACATGTCTCCGCCTTCACAATAGTTGGTCACAATGCATATACAACTTCCCTGCAAAACAGTTAAAATGAGTTAGTTCTCTTTAGAATCAGCTTCACCAACTACACTAAGCTTCTTCACAAACTAAAACTTATTGGGGTAGCTTTCAAATGACGTAAAAGACTAAGAATTTGCATAATACCTTGTCCACCCAAGCATCTTTATATTCGACAATATACGGATGTTGTAGTTTTGCAATTAAGTTCATCTGCAACAGAAACAAGCACGCATTACAAAATATAGGAGAAATTAGCAATCATTTACTTCTTGCATGTCATATGGCATATTCGTGTTCCATAATAATGAAAGATAGACAACATATTGTATAAATTTAAGCAATCCAATGACCACGTTATATTCTGCTGATAAAACCATTGAAACGGGTATTTAAACCGACCTCTTGGTGCGCTGTATGCTTGAACTTCTCTGTCTGCTTATTGAGACGAATTTTCTTTAGAACGTACCTGCCAGAGATTAAAAAAAAAAAGATATTGAACCTCCATTATTCGTCTGAGTCTCTTAAAATGTTCTCTGTTCTCAAAACTAATAACCATCAATAATAAACTTAAATTTACTTGATTAATACTTCTAAATAGTAACAGTGATGTTTCTAGTATGATTTTCTTGCATCAAGATAGGAATAATTCTACACAAAAAGATCACTAAACTAGAGATGCAGCCTTATTAGTTACTACTCATCAATGTTGTAAAAAGTGGTAGGCGCTAGTCGGGCGGCAGGCTAGGCGCTAGCGCCTAGGCGGGACCTGAGCGGGATTAGGCTGGGCCTAATTAGAAGTAAAACATAGGCGGACAGGAAGAGTCTAGCTAGCACCTAGACCGGGATAAATCATGGCTTAGGCGGAGATTTTTACAACAGTATTGGGTTAGTCAAGAGAAAAATATTTATTTTCTTTAATAAATCATTAGTTCTATTTTGGATCTCTCTGATTTTCCAGAAGAAAAAAAACAATCATTTACATAATGGCATTATACATGAAAAATTTCACATAGTTCCCAAATCACACAAGCATTCTAATTTACAGAACCTTTGAGCTCAACTCTATAATACTGTGAAGCACCCTCACACACACACACACACACACACACAGAGCAAGTCTAAAGTTACATTTTTATGCATGCAAATCCATTAAAAAAGGCTAGAAACAGAAATGCTTACTTCTTATTCTCAATTTTATGGAGCACAAGAAATGCAGCTCCAAAAGCCCCTCTCCCAATCTGCTCCATTACTTCATAATCTTCCATCTTGGACTTTGAATCCCCACTTTCTGTCTCCATCAAGCCCTTCAAACCCCAAAATCTCAGATGGGTCAACTCATTTTCAGCTAAAGATTCAATCTTTCAGCAAAAATTATATGTTACTCACTTACCCACCTCCACTTTAGCAAGAAACTTACAAATTTTACGGTTTTGTCCTCCAAGAAATCTTGGGTTTTTTTTTCAACACCAGCTTCAAGAAGATGACCCCATCAAAAGTTTGGTTTCTTGAATTTATTGGAAGTAATTAACACTCTCTCGAGCTTTGACGAATGAAGTTTTAAAGTCAAGCGGTACAATTACGGCACCAAGCAACAATAGTGTGTGTGTGTGTGTGTGTGTGTGTGTTTTGGTGTTTGGGGAAAGGGTGGGTGGTTGGTGGTGTTTGGTTAGGGGTGGGGAGAGAGAGCTGAGAGACGCACTAAGCAGATTAGGGGCACAATTATATATAATAGATAATTAAAGGGTTGATCACTGCAAAATCCCAGGCTTAAAATAAGCTATAAATGCTATATACGTTATTTGTGGTTGTGTAGAAAGTTCGTCTAAGTAGTTAAAGCTCAAAGTAATAAAGAATGAGAGGTAAGATCCCAAATCCAAACCGGATCCTCTATTGTAGACTAGTAGTATAGACTATATTTTATTTTTTTTCCAATTTAATCATATTAATATGCACCATATGATTTTTATTGATTTTTACACATAGGCATCCGTATCTAAGCTTTGAGTGTTGATTAATCATGTCATCCTCAATCGCTGCCAGTTAAACTCGGGTGTGATGATCACAATTTATACAATAATACGTGAAGACTAGAACTGTTAAAATCAGTCTGGGACCGATAAGCCGACCCGATCGATCTAGTGAAAAGACTGGTTAGGTTGTGATTTTATATTGGCTAGGCTGTGATTTTAGAGGCTCGAAATGAACCGAGCTTATTACGCCTAAAACATCGAGCCAACCGTGTTGGCCCAACCATTCTACTTGTTTTTTCCGGGGCTAGATTAAATAGAAATATCACTATTTGGTCCGGTCTGATTTTTTTCTTTGGTCGGGAGGGTCAGCAGCACGTACCGAGCCCATTTGACAGCTCTAGAGGCCCAACAACCGCATTAAACCGATTGTGGCATTCATAGCTTATACATGCGAAGGCAAGGCCCCATCAACCACTACCATTTAAACCCGAGTGTGGTACTCATAACTAGAGTTGGTAAAATCCAGCCCAGACCGACCAGCCCGAGGTTTGGGCCGTAATATTTTAGGCCCGAAAAAGTTAGGGCTTTTTTGGCCCAGTCCGATTGGCCCGTGGGCTAGGTATAGCCCGACTTTTGACCCAGCCCGACGACTTTAGTGTACAAAATACATACATGGGCTAGTCTGGGCCATGCAGTTCCGCTGCCCAACCAAAATTGAGACTGGCCCGAAATTTCAAAAGTTTGACAGGCTTGGGCCAAGCCGGCCCATTACCAGTTATACTCATAACTGATACACATGAAAGCAACACATGTTAGGATTTCAAGGTAAACAACACCACCAAAGAGAACCATTGTGACTTGGCAGATTATCCAGCGGTGACCTTGGTGCGGGTTGGTCCATTGTCAACTCTATTCATAACTGACACACGAAAGCAACACATGTTAGGATTTCAGGGCAAACAACATCACCAAAGAGAATCATTGTGACTTGGCAGATTTATCCAGCAGTGACCCTGGTAATTTTTTATAATATGTACATATATATTAAAATTACACTACAACATATATTTTAATAAAATATATTTAACACGATAGTCATTGAATTGTGCGTTACACAATTTTATTTGTGCGTGTGTATATTATAGTCGTGTTAGAATAATAAAAATAAAATATTACATAATATCATATCAATATAATTATTGTTTCTGTGTGTATGATTATGTGAGAGTGAGAGAGAGGGCCAAGGGAAAGTCGAATGATAGTTACGGAAGAGCAAAAGAAGACCCTTCGAAACTTTGCTTGTATTTTACAGAATCATTGAAACATATAATCATTTCACACTGGTCAAAATTTTTTCCCAAATTTAATACAATTATAATGTCACCATCATCAATAAAACTATTTTGAATTTTTTCCATTATTTTCTTTATTTATTTTTTAAATTTAACTGTATTCGTTCATACAAAAGTACTCGTATTAAAGAAATTCTCATTTTCTTTTTTTGAGTACAATTTGGGAATAATAGGAGAGGTGATACACACTCTTATCAGATAGAACTCGGGCCAATCGTCCATAGAATAAAAGCATAATAAGTATTATATATTATAATTTTCTCAAAGGCTCTTTAGGGAAAATTAAGCAAACCCCACCACTAAATCCAATAAATAAACTCAATAAAGTAAATTTTCTTTATATTCCAACATTATGCAATTATTAATTGTGGGTGTTGCCAAAATCATATGATGTGGAAGTTTGGTCATAATGAAAACATGATAATAAATCAATAATAATAAAGGCAAATTCTCAAGGACCCCACCTTTAATTAGAGAAAATTCTATATTGACCCCGTGATCAAATGATGCATTTATATGTTGAGTGTACGTGTTAACTACCAACTACTTATATCCACTAAAATGCCTATGATTTATTGCATTTGAATTATATGCGATCTTGTGAATAATAGAATGTCACATCAAGTTTTTAACTGGTGAGGTTGATGTTTGGGGCTGAAAAATGAATCAAGTTATTCGAGTTTCGTTACTCAATTCGAAATTGATCGTAAAAAGCTCGTTTTAACTCAATGCATTAACATAACAAACTAAGTTTGAACACATTTTTACATTCGATAAAATGTAAAACTCGGCTCAAACTCGACTCTATTAGTAAATAAGAAAAAATATGTGCAAAAACATCAAGCTACTCGAGCTCTATTCGTATTCAGCTCGACTAAATTTCGTTCGAGCTCGATTCAATTAAAAATCAAACTAAGTTTAAATACAATATTTTGAAACTCGGTTAAAATTGAAACAAGTTTGCATGGTATTTTGTTCGGCTCGACTCGTATCGTCTGCCCCTATTGATACCTCGAGACTTTGCTACCAATATGTCTTAAATATAATGGGAAATCATTAAAATATGGCAATTATTCTATTTGTATTCTATTTTATTTATTTATATTGGATACTTGCAATATGATATAATCTAAAATTATGATATATAAGTAGCTAATAATCGATAGGGTTAATATATGAACGTTGTAATTAATTAATTCTTTAAAAAGAATAAAATTCCCCTCGATAATTTAGGGAAAATGTCAAGTTTGGCTAACAAATTAGCTATAAAAATTTGGCTTAATTTGTGTTGGACCTGTTGGTGGGACACAAAGAAAAAAGAAAACTTAATTCAATTTTGTCGGTAGGAAATAGGTGGCCAGCCCCTATTTTTCTTTTTCATTTATTGTTTTGTTTTTGGTGAAAATTAGTGATGAACTAATTAGGTCTTAATCTTATCCAGAACCCCTAATTTTATTAATAATTAATTGAAATATATTTATATCTTTATGGCAATGAGCTGGGACAAGATTGGTATTGGGCACACCTAGGGGTGTAAATGAGTCGATTCGAGCCGAACATGGTATTGTTCGAGCTTGTTTGAATTTTAATCGAGCTTCAAAAATTGTGTTTGAGCTTGTTTGATTATTAATCGAATTGAGCTCGAACGAGTTTTGGTCGAGCCGAACACGAATCGAGCTCGAGTAGCTTGATATTTTTACACATATTTTATTCTTTTTTACTAATTGAGTCGAGCTCGAGCCGAGTTTACTGACTTATCAAACGAAAAAATGTGTTCAAACTTGGTTCGTTATGTTAAAGAACCGAGCTCAAACGAGCTTTTAACGATCGATCTCGAAAGATCGAGTAGTTTGGTTCGTTCGCTTTTTACTGACACACACCATCTCCGTCCCAAAATTTGATCCATCATCCTCGAAAAATTCCCACTTTAGGTATTTAAGACGGGGATGAGGAATCCCCATTTGGGAAACGGTGTCCTTGCCCCTCGCCCCTCGCCCCTCGGGGGATCGAATTCCCCATTTTGTATTAATTAATAAAAGAATATGTGAAATAATCACTTAAATAACCAATAACTAAATAAATAAACATAACATAAACCTCTGATTTGTAACGAAATGATGAGAATAAGTAAAATTATAAAGAATTAAGAGTTTGCCATCCCTCTTTGTAATTTGTTTACTGGATTATGATGATGCATCGATGAATGGCTTATTCATCCTAATATGATGGAGTTGTTATTATAAATTTTATTATAACTTTTATTGTATTATTCGTAAAGTGCATATGTAAGTTGTAACAACCATAAATGTAATATAAAAATTTATTTTTATAATAATATCAACATATTATCTAACTTTAGCATCAACATGACAATTTCTTCATAATTGATGTATTAAAAAAGACTAAAAAAAGTAGGCCCATTTCTGTTGCATCCGAATTCTTTCTTTTTACACTTCAATCATTCCCTCTCGTGTGAGGGTGATCCTACCAACGAAATAATAATATTATAGTAAAATAGAAATAGATTGATTTGGAAAAAAGAAAAAAAAAAGAAATAAATATGATCTTCTACCTCAAATATTCCATATTGACAGAAATTTGAATGAAATTTTATTTAATATAATTTGATTTCATTAATTGCAGTTGCTATATAATGAAAAAGAATAATCATCTTTTTTTTTTAGAAATAATCAATTTTATTCAGCATAAGAACTTTACAACTAATAAGAAACATCAAAGTCATAAAGCCAACAACCACAATCATAGACCTATATATACAGATCTGCCATAGACATATTTTATATATATACATATCTAATTGATTCAGTAGAATCAGAAACTACATATGCATTGGGACAAATAACGAACATGCATTTGTCACTAATGTTTAAGTAATAGGTTATATGAATCTTCTGCAACAACAAAATCATCTGATGTGGGATAAAACATCACTTATTAAGTATAAAAAAAACTTCACTTATTATGGGACAAAAAACAATCGTGGAGGATATTGAAAACTTCCGTACATGAAGAAAAACAAACAACTAACTGAAAAACAAGAAAAACAATGTTGCTTCCTCATCTTTCTACGGTGGGAAGATGATAAAAGAGAAAAGAATCATACGAGTAAAATTCGCTAAAGAGAGTTTTTTATCCTCGTCTCTTTTTCTGATTATAAAAATACAATACACAGGATAAATTGATTGCAAGAATAGAAATTAAATCTCATAATAGTGACATTATTTTTTTTTTTAGTTTTTCATTTATTTATTTGTATTTTTTTCCTTGTTCAAAGACAAAAAAGAAAAATTGGTAGCCGACCAAATGGTCCACACAAGAGCACTTCGTACGATAGCAAAGCATCTATTGTAATAACTTTATAGCCTACCAAGAAAAGTTATATGATTGTGTGATTTGAAAAGAAAAACATGTCTCATTTGCCAACTCTATATTTGGCTTTTGATATTTAGTAAAGAAATATTTAAAAAATATTATCCTCGTTCTAAATTTTACAAATTTATATTTTATTTTATTTTTGGAAGAAAGTATCCCCCATCCCCAGCCACCCCACCATCAATTTATCTTTTTTCTTCTATCTTTTTCTCTTTACTTTTCTTTTCTTTTTTCTTCTTCTTTTTTTTTTGCCAAACAATAACATAGATGGGAATATTCGAAAGACCTAGCACTTTTCCTTCATCTTTCTTATTCCCTTCCCCTTATTCTTTAGTTGAAGTATTTTGTTAGAATTTTGTATTGCATATTTTATCACACGCTATGAAGCACTAATACAGATTCGGGATACGGATACGATACAGGTGCGAAAATACGACATCTTTTAAAATATTAAGGATATGGGTATGGTATATATATATATATATATATATATATATGCATATAAAAATTATATATTTTTATATTATTGAAAATGCAGACGTACTGAGTATAATTAAAAAAACAATATTTCAAGCATAAAAACTAAAATTTCATAAGTACTCAAATTTGAAATGTGATCATTCACACAGACACACACAAAAATGCTGAAAAAATGAGCAATATAATAAATTCTATCTATTTCCATGTGTAGATATATCCATGGAGTATCCATGAATTATCGAATAAAGTACCGTATCGAATACATATCCGTACGATGTACGACATCCTTAAAGAAGTGTCGTGCTTTCTAGATCACATGTATATGCAGGCGGACGCATGATTCGGGACTTGGGGGGCGAAACCTATTTTAAAGACTATAGAATGAATTTTTCTTCAAAATTTTTTTTTTTTGGGGGGGAGGCAAGTGTAATTTTTCATTAGTATAGGTATAATTTTAAAATAAATAACAAGTATAAAAATTAAATTTTGAAAATTTTTGGGGGCAAAGTGGCCCCACTTGCCCCCCTTAGTTCCGCCACTGTATTTGTGTATATGTTATATGTTAAATGTTTTTAATATATATTTGAAATTAAGTATATATATTTGACATGTATATGCAATATCCAATACATAAACCATTGACTACTATTCGATTTCGTTGTGTAATCTCAATTTGGTACCAAACATTATCTCAATCCGGATTAAGTTTAATCAATTAATAATTAGACTTTTTACCATGACCTAAATGTTTGCAAGTTGCAACCAATTGATAACCTAAAAACTTACTCAGTTACTCCCATTGATAGCTTTTTTGGTCAACAACACAAAGGGCAAACAAAAGATGCACCGAAAATTAAAAAGATGAAGGAAGCATCTTAAGTGTATTTTTATTGGTGAAGATCAAAATGGAACTCCAGTCGAATTCCAAGTTAGTAAGGTTTATAATGCAAGACATTAATTGAATTGCTAAAAGTTCTTTTCAAATCATAAAATGACTCTTATTTATACTATTGCATTTAGTGCGGTAGTAATCATTGCTTTAAACATTGAGTGCGACATTTGTCACTCTTTGATCTTGCATGAGTTGCATGTTTGCCAGTCAATGTTTTGTTACGAATCTGTTGTCTTGGCATCTGCTTTATATGTAACATCTTTGTCTATCACTGAGTACTTAAGTATGTCGTCGTTGATTTTTCCAGCTCATCTTGCCAAACTCGGCTTTGTGATATTGTTTATTTTGTTCGGTTGACAGATTTGTCAAATCCCTGGACAATTCAAGTCGGTCTATCAGATGAGACGGGCTGGTTGATATGTCGGACTTTGACCTGAATCCAAGAGTAACAGCTCTAGTTAGCTATCAACAACTCCTATGGATCTTGGTTTAACTTTGGAGTCTTGATAAACTAGAATTACATCAATTGTAAATAGTGTTCTAAAACTCGCTAGGCGCTTGGCCACTAGTCGGGCGGTAGACTGGGGCCTAGCGCCTAGGCGGAGTCTGGGCAGGGTTAGGCGGGACCTGAGCGGGATTAGGGGGGACCTAATTAAAAAAATAACGTAGGCGGATAAAAGTGCGCAGCAGATGATGAGGATTACCTGAAGTTTGCATTTGCATTTTTTAACAATGATTGTAAAACAAGGCCAGCTGGCCTGGTGAAAGAGAACTTCAAGATTTGTGTATCAGTATCATAGAGACAGATAACAGGCCATTTGGGCCAAGATGCACATGAATAATAAATTGATATCCAAGGGCAAGATTCTCAAGAATTAGTCCAACTGGCCCAGTTTGATATTGTTACACGCAATCCAAGAAACAAATATGACTGTGGCCCATGGGCTATTAAATTGTTATCTATTAATTATTTCGAGTAATAAGTGAAAAAGACGTAAAAGTACCTTGGTTCCTCGTTGTTAAGAAAAACATGTTAGATGAGTCCACCGAATTTTTGGTTTTTTCTCCATAGTAAAAATATTTTTTAGCCATGTTTTTTAAAATAAATTTTTAGCGATAAATGTTTACTTTATTCCTTTTTTCATTCAGGGGACCGATACATGGCTCGCTACCGAGTTATGTATCATCCATTTTTTGAAAAATGATCAAATACCTCACCAGAGAATACATGAAGCGTATGTAGGACTGAAAAACGAACCAAGCTACTCGATACTCGATTCGAGATCGATCATTAAAAGCTCGTTTGAGCTCGGTTAGTTAACATAACGAACCAAACTTGAATAATTTTTTTTGTTCGATAAGATGTAAAACTCGGCTCGAGCTCGACTCGATTAATAAAAAAAGAATAAAATATGTGCAAAAATATCAAGCTACTCGAGCTCGATTCGTGTTCAGCTCGACTAAAGCTCATTCGAGCTCATTTCAATTAATAATCAAATCAAACTCAAACACAAATTTTAAAGCTTGATTAAAATTCAAACAAGCTTGAACGATTCTATGTTCGGCTCGACTCGACTCATTTACACCCCTAAGCGTATGACTGTCAGTTTTTAGTCAAATGGCTAAAAAACATGTGTTTTAAAACATATGATTCTCTTTTCAATTTCACAAAACATAAGTGATCAATTTGACATATTACCACGTACATTAATGTTTAATTAATTATTAATAATAAAAAATAGTTAATTCATTTTCAGTTTTTTTTTTTAGTATTACGGAAGGGGACGGAGATGAGATTCGAATCCCAGAAATCTAATATGGGCTTTGAGTGTTGTTAATCACTCGACCACTGTCCAATTCCTTCTATGGCTAATTAATTAGTATCGTATTGTTTTGGTAGAAACTTATAGACTTTTCAATTCCGTATTAATTTTTAGTTTCTATTGACCATACTCTAGCTATAGGCTTTTAATCTGGAAGAGCTGGCTCATGCCTCATAGTTTCATAGCACCCATTAATTTTCAATGAACTTTGGTCCAAGGGCATAATTACTAGGGTGTAGAGCTCACCTTCTCTATTTTTTTTTTTTTTAAAATTGATTTTGCAGGCTATTACGCAAAGTACGCACCCAACGAATAATGATTCCCCGGATTTTCCCGTTATTAAATAAAACTACATGTGAATCAGATAATAGTATAGTAGTTAAATACACTATTCTAAAAATCCCCGTCCAGTCCCGATTAGTCCTTACCTAGGTGCTAGACCTCCCTTGTCCGCCTACATTATTTTTCCGATTAGGCTCCACCTAACCCCGCCCAAGTCCCGCCTAACCCCACTCAAGCGCCGCCTAGACGCTAGGTCTCAATCAGCCGCTCGACTAGCGTCTAGCACTTTTTAGAACACTAGTTAAATACTTTCATGCTAAGGTTAGAAGTTTGAGTTCAATTCCCAACGGTCTATACCCTTTAAGGATTTGCTTAAAAACAAAGGTACACGTGCTATATAGTTTTTGCCCCATGAATAAAGATATCTAAAAAAGATAACAACATACGAGGTTTGAGACTTGAGAGGTGGTGTTTGAAAATCGAAATGGTTGGTTAAATCGAATATTTGTGCAAAAATTGGTCTCTTTTCTCCCCTTAAATAATAGGATGTTCTAGTAAAAAATTGGTCAAAAAAATCGGTGTTTGAAAATCGATGACTCGGTTTCTAGATATATTTTTTTTTGGGTTTTTGTTCAAAAACTTATATAATCCATACCATAAGGAAATGACTACGATTTTACGCCTTTGTCGACCTAACGCAACCCTCCTCCTTTATTCGGGCAGGACCGTGAACATATAGACAGTTGCCATGTCTATATGCAGACGAGTTTGGACATGTTTATAGGAGACCTTTAGATGCACCCGTGCGACGCTTAGAAGGTAGAGAATCACTCACACAAATCAAAAGAGGTAGATGTAGACCTAAAAAGACTTGGAAAGAAGCTATTAAGCAAGATATGTTATACCTAGAAATAAATAAAAATATGGCTTGTGACCGTAAACGATGGCGCGATATGATCCGTATAGCCGACCCCACGTAGTGGGATTAAGGCTTAATGTGTTGTTGTTGTTGTTGTTGTTTTGTTCAAAAACTTAGGTTGTTTTGGTTGTGAATTTTTTTCCAAATTTTCGTTTTTGAATGCAAAATTTGTGTGATGTGTGATTGTTTGTGGAAAAATAAGTTCTAAGAAAATCTCATTTTTTTACAAAATTAACTGATTAGAACATCTAACAAAATTTAGTACAAAATAGGCAAATGTTTCTTATTTCCATCTAAATACAACACACACACCCTGTTGTTTTAAAGGCAAAAATATTTTAGTCTGTATTATCTAATTGATCAATCAAATGGTTTTGGCCAATTAAAGCGGTTTTTTCGATTCAACCAGTAAAAATAATTTTTGGCCTAATCGGATCGGTCCTCAAAGATACATAATTTTTCATTTGAACTGAGAATCGGTAGTCGGGCCGGTCAGATTAGGCCAAAAAATATTTTTACGGTTGAATCTGTCAAAACTAGTTGAAACAGCCAAAAATCGGTGGAACCATTATTTTTATTTATTTTTACTTTTTTTGGGTTTTTTATTAACTTCTAGGGTTTTAAATTTTGTATTTTGCTACATTTATATGATTATTTGAATTTTAAACTACGTTGTATATTGTTCTAGTTGTTTTTTATTTTTTTCCATTTAAAAATATATTACATAGTAATTGATATATTTATAATACTATTTTATGCAATATAACACACAAAAAGGGAGCATCTGGTTTTATCAAACCAAATTGACTGATAATTAAACTGGTCCGACTGGTTGAGCCGTGAACCCACTAGCATGATCAGTTTGTTCACCGATCTAGTTTTTAAAAACAATGGTTTGTCCTATTATATTTTCATTTTTTCTTTTTGAGCTCTTTAATGCCAATAAAACCACTCATTTATAACCCCTAGGCTATAACCCTGTTAAATGAGAATTAATTAACAAATTACGAAAATATTTTTTTTTTAAGTACAATGTGGATAGTAGGGGAGAAGACACATACTCATATGTGACCGAATTGGGGTCAATCGCTCGGACAATATATACACTCAATAGTAAAGGTGTTCAGATTTCTTGTTCCACTTCATATTTCATACACCTCGATGAATAACACATATAAATACTCCTTTAAAAGAAAACCACATATAAATACTTTTAAACAATCAACAACTCGTTTTTGAATGCAAAATTTGTATGATGTGTGATTATTTGCGGAAAAAACGAAAAAAGTTCAAAGAAAAATATAATTTCTCAAAAAATTAACTGATAGAACATCTAACAAATTTTAGTACAAAATAGGCAAATATTTCTTATTTCCATCTAAATACAACACATACACACACACACTGTAGTTTTAGAGGCAAGAATAAATATTTTAGTCCGTATAATATAACTGATCAACCGAACTGGTTTTTGGCCGATTAAACCGGTTTTGACCGATTCAATCGTAAAAATAATTTTCGGCCTAATCGGACCGGTCCTCATAGACACATAATTTTTCGTTTGAACTGAGACCTGGTAGTCGGACTGGTCCGATCAGGCCAAAAATTATTTTTACGGTTGAATCGGTCAAAACTAGTTAAACTGGCCAAAAATCGATTGAATCGTTTCTTTTATATTTATTTATTTATTTTAGTATTTTTATTAACTTTTAGTGTTTTAAATTTTGTATTTTGCAAAATTTATATGATTATTTGAATTTTAAACTATGTTAGATATTATTTTAATTGCTTATTTATGTATTTTTCATTTAAAAAACGTATTACATAGTAATTGATATATTTATAATAATATTTTATACAATATAATACACAAAAAAGCGTATCCGTTTTTATCAAACCAGATTGATTGGCAGTTAAACCGGTCCGACTGGTTAAGCTGTAAACTACTGGCATGACCAATTTGTTCATCGATCCAATTTTTAAAAACAATGGTTTGTCCTATTATCTTTTTATTTATTTTTTCTTTTTGAGCTTTTTAATGCCACAAAACAAATAATTATATTCCTTCAATTCCACTCATTTATAAGCCCTAGGCTCTAACTCCATATGCTGCTAAATGACAATTATTTAACCAAGTAGAAAAAAGATTTTTTTTTAGTATAATGGGATAGTAGGGGAAGGGACACACACTTATATGTGATCGAACTCGTGTTAATCGCCCTGACAATACACACACTCAATAGTAAAGGGTTCAGATTTATCGTTCCACTTCATATTCCATTCATCCCGATGAATAACACATGTAAATACTTTTAAACAATGAACAACTCATATTTATCTAATTAACACGTCTTATTAATCTCAGTGAATGAAACATGAAGTGGAAAACAAATTGGAACAAAAAATTTGTCTGTGTAGTCAACCAACAAATCCTAGAGTTGGCAATTGTTGGCTCGGTTGGTCCCAAATGTACAAGATTCGAGATCGGGTGGACTATGTTCTTATAGGCCTGAAATGGGTTAGGCCTATCGGCACATTCAATGTGTAAAAATATGTTTTAGGCTAGGTTGGACCGAGAAAATAAACGGACCTAGAGATTTCCGACCCAACCCAACTTTACGTGTTGGCATTGTGACCCGGCCCGGGCTTTTACCAGCTCTACGGAATCCCATCCCTATTACGCAAATGGCAAAATGGTAAGAACAGAGTTTGGTGAGGGAACTATGAGTAAATTCCACCGACTTTTCTCTTTCTAATTCCTTACTGTCACTTTTTTCTTTTTTTCTGTATCCATCTGGATACCAAGGAAATAAATAAAATCATTAATCAAATATCAAGCCCCCGTCTCTCTCTCTCTCTCTCTCTCTCTCTCTCTCTCTCCCCCCTCTTTCTCCCTTCACCTCTCAAATTGCTCCAATTATCTCTTAGATTAAGGTATTATTTACGATTATTTTCACTTCAATTCTTAGTTTTCGGATAGTATTTGACTCAGATTTAGTGATCTGCTTTGGGTTTTCTTTTATTTCGTGTAAAAATTGGATCTTTTGTCTTTTTTTTGTTTACTTTTTTCTTTTTGTGGGTTAGGGAAATTAGTCTAGAAATTCTTGTTCGATTTTTTTTTTTTTGATGGAATTCTTGTTCGATTTTGCTAAGTTAGGATTGTCCAAAAGCCTCTTTGGTTATTAATTTGAAGGTGATATTTATCTCGATTTTTTTTCTATGTTTCATGTATTTTTTTTTGTAGTTTCAATTTATTTCTTATGTGTACTTTTACCCAAGTAATTACTCTGTCTGGAGATTTGATTAGACATGAGGGTTTTTTAGGTGAGATAAAGGTTAGTTCTACTTTTATCAATTTTGGGATTGTTAGCATTTGTTTATGGACTAAATATTTTTTTTTTAGTTTAAAAAAAAATGTCAGAAAATTTGAAAATTTTGATGTTTTGAGGTTTTATGATATATGGGGTTTTGACCTTTTGTGGTAATGAACTTGAGGCAATTCATCTAGTTTTCAGTTATGGGATTGTTTTGTTTGGTCTTTTGGACCAAAACCTTCTTGATAAATGAGGAAATATGTTTTGTGCTTAATTTTGAACCTTTTTTTTTTTTTTAACATGGATATAACCATATTTTGCAATCTATCATGTGTGTGGGCTCTTAATAGTACCATCATATCTAGAGTAAATTGGGGGGAAAGGGTCGTTTTTTTTTTTTCATGTCTTGCTACTATTTGATTGTTCTTCAGTATCACAATTTGGTATTGAACGAGTACCATTTTCGAACCATATATAGTGAAGGATGAGCATAGCAACATGGTGAAGTCATTAGTTATGTTAATGGATGAGTCTATTTGGTATGGCATGCATACAAATTTAGAATCATATATAGTGGAGGATGAAGCAACTTGGTGAAGTTGTCTTTTATGTTCCTGGAAATTTTTGTTCGTCGATAATATCATTTCATATTAAAGAGCTAGTGAGTTGTTTCTAGTGATATTAGTCTGGTTATGATTTTTGATTGGCTAATATTTGATCATATATTTTTTACATCATATGGTTATTATTTAATAAAATGGATGCATTTAGTAGATTCATGAAATTATCTATTGCGATCTTTTAGACAGGGTAAGTGCTTTAGTTCTATTGAAGACAATCGTTAGGCTGATGTGTTTGTGTTAACATGGTTAAAACTACGATTGAGGTTACTTCCTTGTACCTAAGTTTTATTTCTATTGACAATGACCTTGTAGGTTTTTTAGTAATGTTGATTGAAAGTGGAGATGAAACGTTCTTATGTACTCAACTGGTTCAGGTCGATACCTTGTTTTCTGGTTCTTGTATATCTAGTTACATAATCTTTACTCTTGTCTGCTAGATAAATCGCACTATTAAGTCAAATACGTTCATTCAATGTTCTGTAATCTGGATTTATCGGGGGAACTGTTGTTAACTGGAAAACCGAGAGTGAAACCTTATTTGAAATTGAATTTGCAGCAAGATGTTGATGTTATGTGCGGTCACTTGTGTTTTTTCTGTTCTTTCTAAGGGTAAATTACAAAAACAACCCCTGAGGCCGGAGGTTTAGCCTATTACAAAAAACTCCAGTTATCTTTCAAAATTACAAATCCCCTTGAGGTTTGTAATTTTCTTAACAAACAACCCCTTTTGATGGTGCAGTTTGTCAAATAGAAACAAATGTCAATGGGGTATTTGAAAATTTGTAAGATAACTGTTCTTTTTTTTTTGTGTGTGTGATTGGACTGAACCTTAAGCGTATTCTTTGAAGTGTTGTAAAAATCGGCCTAGGCGCCCCTAGGCCGATCCGATTTTGCTAAAATCGGCCTAGGTTCCCGTCTAGGCGGCACAAAATCTGGGCTATACGGTTACCTAGGCGGCCAAAAAATCAGGCCTAGGCGGCAAAAATCGGCCAAAAAATAAAAAAAATGAAAACAAATAGAGTTGTTTCTAGGCGGCGGTCTAGGCGCTGGGATGCCGCCCGACTAGCGCCTAACGATTTTTGCAACCATGATTATTTATAATTAACCCTCTTTTTAGTGTCATTGACTTATGCGTATCGTATGGTGTTTTTTGTTCTTTTTATTTTTCTTGGATCAAGTGATCACTCTTTCTACTATTGAGTATCGACTATTGATATATCCTTGCCACATTTGGCGCATACCTTTGTTGAACGGTAGGAAATTTTTCATCGATGGAGTCCCCCAACGAGACTGGCTGCCAAGCTCCACCAGAGGGCCCGATTCTTTGCATCAACAATTGTGGCTTTTTCGGAAGCGCCGCCACAATGAACATGTGCTCAAAATGCCACAAAGACATAATATTGAAACAGCAACAGGCCAAGCTCGCAGCAACATCCATCGAAAACATCGTTAACGGCAGCAGCTCAAGTAGCAATCAAAAAGATCCCGTTTTCGCCGATGCAGTGAAAGTTGAAGCTGAATTAAAAACTGAAATTTCTCAACCGACGCTCGATTTACCGTCGGACCAGATTTCAGAGACGAAGGCAAAAGAGGGACCGAGTAGGTGCACCACTTGCCGTAAGCGTGTGGGCTTGACCGGATTCAATTGTAAATGTGGGAACCTTTTCTGCTCGGTTCACCGTTACTCGGACAAACACGAATGCCCATTTGACTATCGGACTGCCGGTCGGGATGCTATAGCCAAAGCAAACCCGATCGTTAAAGCTGACAAGCTCGATAAGATCTAGACGCGTGGTTTAAAAAGTTATGAATCAAATTATGATGCTTTTATCTCTTTTATATCGTTGCTTCGTCTTATATGTGGACCAATTGTGTAAATAGGGTCTCTGGAGCGGGTTTTTATCGTTATTTATCGTGTTTGATGAACTCCGGAGTCCTTGTCGATTGGTTAGGGTTACTTTGGTTTGGTTTCCCAGTGTGCAAGTTGTTATTTGCTGGCTTAAACGACGTTTATTGTGGAATTCGTAAGATGCGCTTCTTTTCATTGTGCAGTGTAGTTTGGTACTGTTGATGGCTACTTGGTTTCATATTCTATTGCTTGAAATTTCAGAGTCGTGTTTGCTTTATTACAGAAACTTCATCTGTTTTCATTTTTGACTTTGACAATTTCTTACTCTTGACCGTCTCTGGTTGGTCAGTTGAAAAGTGTCATTTGTCCATTGTTCTGAATTATTAGTATATTATTTGTCTATGGGATATAAGGTTGAAAAAGGAACAGAAGATATCCAGGCCTTGGTTAGGGTTTATAAGTGTGATATCACACCCTTTTAAAATGTTTCCTTTTTAGTTCATTCACACAAGACCCCGTAAACCTTATTTTTAAGGTTAGGTTACGGTTCCAGATTTTCAAAATCGGAAACCGCCGGTTCAACCGACGGTTTTACTATTTTTTTTAAAAAAAAACTGATTTATTTGAAATTCAAATTTCTTTTGTGACCGTTTGTGGCCGGTTTTAACCGTAAACCGGCGGTTTCGGTTAAAACCGGCCGGTTTTTATTTTTTTTTATTTTTTTTTGAAAATTCAAATTTCAAAAAAATCAACGGTCAAGATCGATTGACCGTTGAAAACCGGCGGTTTTTCGATTTTTTTTTTTTGAATTTCAGATTTTTTTCCTATAAATATCCCTTACAATTCATCCATTTTTCCTCACACCAAATTTCTAATCTCTTAATTCTCTACATTCTAATCTCCCAATTCAAGCTAAGGTGTTTGATTTTCAAGTTTAAATTTCAAGTTTCAATTTAATTTTTAGTAGTTTCATATTTTTAATTTCATTATCTATTTTAAAAAAATGTCGAGCTATGGAGGATTTTCCCGTCAATCTAAGGGCAAAGGTTTGGCGTCCGGCTCCGAGCAACAACCACCACCACCACCACCACCATCACGTTTTGAAGAAGCTTTCGATTTGAGCGAAGATGAAATCGAAGCTTGTTTTGCTAGTTTGCAACAAGAAGGTGAGGATCAGCCGGAATCGCAACCGCCAACTCAAACTCAAAGTCGCCGAGCTCCGCCACTTAGATCCGATATTTTTTCGGTTCATTTAAAAAAATTCCGGATCCTACAACCGGCGGTTTCAAAGTTACTTGCAATTATTGCACTAATTCCTACAAGTTTAGAGGATGGGCGGTTATGGGACGTTCACGAACCACCTCAACAAAAAATATCCGGATAAAGTTGGGCTAGATCGTGCTCAAACACATCTACCGACGGGATTCACGGGTTCTTCAACATGTATGGAGTCTTCTTCTTCTTTATTTAAATATACCGATATAAATGCTAGAAAAGAGACATCGTTATTTGTTAGTGATATGTCACTCCCTTTTAACTTTGCCGATAATAAACATTTTGAAAGGTATACTAGACGTGCTTTTAACCCCGCTGCTAATAAAATTTCACGTTCTACATTGACTCGCGATATTAAAAAATCAGTTTGTGAATGTAAGTTACAATTAATTAACTCATTTGCTAGTTTACAAACAAAAGTTTCGATTTGTTCGGACGTATGGAGTGACCATTGGCAAATAAATTTTTATATGGGAATTACTTGTCATTGGGTTGATGATCCATGGACTTTGCAAAAAAATTTAATTGCATATAGAGATTTTAATGTTGAACATACCGCTATTAATATTTCTCATAAAATTCATACTATTTTACAAGAATATGGCTTAGTTACAAAAAAAATTTCAATTTCATTTGATAATGCTAGTGCTAATACGACTAGTTTACCATCACTTATTAATATTTGTGAACCTTCTATTGGTGGTAAATTTTTTCATGTTCGTAGTATATGTCATATTATTAATTCATGCTAGTGCTAATACGGCTAGTTATGCATATAGAGAAGCTTTATGTTCATTTTTTGCCGATCAACAATGTGGCATAGTTTTATTTCCCAACCAATGGGATGCATGCTATAATTTATGTCAACTTTTAAAAGTTTTTAAAGATGCTACTGAAGAATTATTCGGTGTTTATTATCCTACATCAATTTTAGTTGTAGGTCGTTGTGTTAAAATTGCACTACTTTTTAGATCTCTCATGCATTGTGCTACTTTAGGACCAATTATTGCTCAAATGGGATTAAAATGGTTAAAATATTTCACTTATATTCCTAATATATTTTTAGTTGTAAAAATATTAGATCCTAGAGTAAGATTAGATGGTTTAGAAGAATTGTTAGGAATTTATTATGATGCTTTGTTTCCTATTAAAGAACATGACACTCCCATTCCAAGCGTTGTAGTAGAGAATGCTAAATTTAATGTTTATATGATATTTTTAAAGAATATTCAATAAAATTTGGTGATAGTTTTAGAGGCTCATCTAGTTCTGCTGTTTCTACACCCGATGTTGAAAATACTAGTGATATTGGTACGTTTAATGAGGCGTCGGTATTTGCACCATTAGAGAATTTTTATGACGTGAGGATACCAAAACGTTCGAGATGAGGCGCGGCCCCTTATCTTGAACTTGATACATATTTAACATCTCCTTTTGATTATACTGAATTTGTAGTAGGGAAGTCAAAGTTCGATTTGTTAAAGTGGTGGTCAAAGAGGTCTTCCTCTTTCCTATAGTAACATTAATTGCGAGGGACATATTAGCCGTTCCTGCCTCAACCGTCTCCGTAGAACAAGCATTCAGTGAGGGAGGTTATATTTTGGATCCTAGACGATCTAGATTAACAGTAGAAAAATCTAGAGGCTCAAGCATTGCTCCACGATTGGACAAACGCCGAGGTGCCCGTGCGTGAGCAACACGTCAATTTTGATGATTCCGAAGAAAGCGATAATCTTGATATCGGATCAAGCAACGAATCACAAAATGATTGAAGAATCAGGTTGTCACCTCCCCTAAGGTAAGTAAAAGGTAAGAGTACTACGTATGGTTTTGATTCCTCTATGAGGATACGTAGGCAATTTTATTTCAATATTCAAAGTTAAATTTCAAATTTTTAACTTAGAATATTAAAATAAAACTCAAACTCATTTCTTTTTTTTCTTTTTTCTTTTCTTTGTGGTTTGTACTTTGTAATTTAAATTTTATTCGAAATTGTATTAACTTGTAATTTTATTTTTAAATTGTAATTTGGAATTGTAATATCTTAGAATTTTTCATTTTGTAAATTGTAAGTTGTAATTTACTTTTAAATCAATAAAATTAATTTTTATGTTACTCAATTTCATTTCCTTCATCAATTGTGTTAATTTATTAATATTAAAAATTCAAAAATTCAAAAAAGAAAAAAGGAAAAATCGGCCAAACCGGAACCGGAACCGAAACCGTCTATAAGACGGTTAGGTTCCGGTTCCCCCCTTTGGGCAAACCAGAACCGGCGGTTCAGAACCGTTGGACATGTCTACTCGGTTCCTTATCATATCTACAATGTGATAACATATCTATCTCAGGGTTGGGACCTATTTTCCAGCCCATTATTGGCAAACTCGGAGAATCGGATCTCATATTCATCTTCAAAGCCTTGGGTAACCTGGATTGTACCATCGCATACATGACTTATACTTTGCCCCAAGTTAGATTTGACTCTTCCATCAATTTTTTCCACATGCTTAAACACCATAGCCTATGAACAACTGCCTCAAAAGAGACCCCCAAAACCTACCGAGGAATATTTTCTGATGTGAGCATACTCAGAATTTCAAGAGACTTGACCCGAACTCTGATTGCACTTTGGGAAAATTAAATTATACATTCATCTCCTAGGGACAAACAAAAATAAAATGGGAAATGATTAGGGGTGTCAAATCGTGTTATCGTGTCGTGTTTCGTGTCGACACGATAACGACACGACACGATAAGGGCAAACACGAACACGACACGATAAAGATCGCTCCGACCGACACGAACACGAAAATTTTCGCGGTCGACCACGACACGACACGATAGTGACACGATAAGTCAAAAACAAAAAGAAAATGATTTACACGTTAATACACGATAGCAAATTACACGATATAACCACGACATGACACGATTTTACACGATAATACACGACACAAATATACAAAATATCGGTTATCGTGTCACTAACGTAAACGCGTGTCATTATTGTGTCCTTATCGTGTTCATGTCGCGGTCATTATCGCGGTCACTACCTGGTAAACGTGTCATTATCGTGATCCTTATCGTGTTCGTGTCATGTCATTATCGCGGTCGCTTATCGTGTTCAGATTACTATCGTGTAAACACGATAAAAACACGAACACGACCACGAAATTTTCGTGTCCTTATCGTGTCGACACGATAAGGACACGAACACGATAAGTGCTAAACACTAACCCGCTTATTTTCGTATCGTTTTAGGTGTCGTGCTATCGCGGTCGTCGTGTCAAAAATTGCCACCCCTAGAAATGATAACAATCCACGACATGAGAATTTACGTGAAAAACTCCAAAATTGAATAAAAATCACAATCCACCCACACATACATTTTCCCTCCTGGCCCACTACCTTCACAGTCTTACAAACTTAACTAACTCGCATAGGTTCCTTAATAACCTTAAGGTGTCCATCCATTTTGTTCTCAAACCAATGTGAGACAAAACTTGTTCTTTTATTTTGGCACAATACCGGTATTATAAGGATAAGACCAAATAATAACATGAGAATTAATCAAGCCCAATCTCAATCTCGAATCACATTCACGCACGATACACATTCAATGTGACAATCTTTGGGATGTTAATACGATTACATGATTAGTGGTATGGTTATGTGAATTTGAGTTATGGAAAGTGTTATTTGTTCTTATGATTCGTCGTGATTATATATCCGTATTCTCTCGAGTAGGGGTGACAATTTTTGAGACGATACAAGCCTAACACATTATAAGCACATTAGTGCTGAGACCTAGCGTGTTAAGACCAGAAATGGATCGTACTTGGATATCACGAATAATAAACATGTCGTGTTAAAAGTTAACTTGAAATACCACGATCAATTCGTTTGACCCGATCGTGTTGTTATGTTGTCTTTTGCAATATTTTTGATTCACTTTGGATATGTTAACTAGAAAAGTATCAAATGTGTGTGGATATAATTTCGGACTAAAATAACTCATATAACCTATATAATCTTAATAAATAGATGACTAGATGAGTTATTTAGATTCTTGAAACTGGGTCGATCAATAAAAACACGAATAATAGACTAGTTGGGTTAAGGTTGAGAAATCTAACACGAATAACATGAATTTTGTCTCGACACGACAAACGAACCAGAACACAAGATGAATTACCACGCATCGTCTCGAGTCCATGTTAGCTTAGCATGCTTCAACGAGTACAACACTTCAGTGCTTTAACAAATATAATAAAATGAGAAGGGATTCAGCTACCTACCACAAAAGCCTTGTCCCAGAAATATATACAGTCGCAATTGTGTGTTATTATGAGGATGGGAAGTATAAGAATAACCATCAAAAAGTTCAAAAGTATTCACTCTGGTGTTCCTTACAACAACCGCCTAATAGGCTAAAAAACAAACAAAACTACTTGATACTCACTCGAGATCGACCGTTAAAAGCTCGTCTGAGCTCGGTTCATTTGTCTAACCAATCTTGAACATATATTTTCACTCAATAAAAAATAGAACTCGGCTTGAATTCGACTCCATTAGTAAAAAAGTAATAGAGGTGTAAAAAAATTAAGCCACTCGAGCTCGATTCGTGTTACGGCTTGACTAAACACTAAAGTTGTTCAAGCTCGAATTGATTAATAATTACACCAAATTTGAACACAAGTTTTGAAGCTCAATTAATATTCAAACACGCTTGAACAATACTATATTCGGAACTACTCGATTCGTTTACACCCACACTTCCTAACCTCATAATTCATGCTATTTGTGTCTACAATTTGCCTTCAAATGAAATAGCTACATAATGAGCTCTGTAACAACAATGCACATATTGAAGTGGACAGCACGGCGTATGTATGTTTGCACAGCTCAAACACAACTTTGGACAAATAAATGCAGCAATTTGATGAACATTCAACAAAATAAGGCGTTTTCGCACTAGTAGGTGTTATGTGTTCACATAAGATTCAAAAATAGGAGCAAAAGAATGCTTCCATTTTCGGTTTATGCCATCACTCATCCCATGAATATAAGTACAACTATTTTCAACGAAAAAAACGAGGTCCATCATATGCCATTAGAAAGAAAATATCGAACACCCAACCAAGTAGAAAAGCAACAATCATACAGAGGCTAAGGGTGTGCTTAGATACCAAAAATCTTAATTTTTATTCCGCTACAAAAATTTCTTTACCCGAAAATGTGATTGCCTACCAAAATTTTCCGAAAATACATATTTACTCTCACTCTTTCTCTCACCAATCGCATCTACACACTTATCCGAAAAAATTCACTGTTCACACACTAACATATTTCTAACCATCAATCATATTCAATCATTATTCGACTATATATATCACATCAACTTTTAACATTACATTTTCACCTCATATCCAATCACATTATCAAAATTCATCTTTCACATTTCAATGTTTTTTCATCACTATTTTCTAACAGAAATAATTTTTTCAAAATGAAAGGATATCCAATCACCACCTAAGGATCCATCAAAACATTCGTCCATGGAGCAACTATTTTCTTAAAACATAGACGAATTGGTAACTCAAAAAATCGTGTCAGGCAAAATGCATTTACAGATTTAAAACTACTCAACATTTCCAGATTCGAAGGTTCTGAAATTATGAAACATGTCAACATGAAAGAAGAACAGTCTATCCAAACCAAAAACAATTGAACCCCCTGATTACTGACTCAATGAACATGCTATATAGCCTATAGCACAAACAAAACATATAACATGTAATGTGGCAACTTGCAGAAAGCGAAACATGCCGTGAAACCTAGTTAAGCATTTCAAGCAAAAATCGTTTTAATTCAAGATGACAACAAGTCAACCACATATATTTACTCAAACACAAACCCTAAAAAATCAAAGACATACAACATGTAATGTGGCAACTTGCAGAAAGTGAAACATGCCGCGAAAAATTGTTTACGAATTCGACGATAACAACAAGCAAACCACATATATTTACTCAAACACCAATACCCTAGAAAATCAAAGACACCGTTTTTCAGTCAGTTTCGAACAATATGGTATGGCAAGGCATTACAATGCACAAATGTATTAAAATACAATTGAACAAAGAAAGAAAATCATATTAACTAATTTATAAATCATGCATCCTGAAAATCCCAATTGATCAAAGAGCATTTCAAACAAAAACCGATTCGCATTTCAAGTCGATAAACAAGTCAAATTACATTTATTCCTTGAAACAGCTAACTGCACAAGTTAAGAACTCCAGAAAACAGAACAGAAAAAAACACGACCTTTCTTCAATCAGATTCGATGGACTGAGCGGACTCCAATTCGAGCCTTTCGAGGGCTTTCTGGTGGGCCCAGGTCTCGATCGTCAGATCGGGCTTGGCACTGAGGCCCACTCCGAGAATAACTACAGTGAGGAAGCTAGTGAGATAGCAAGGCAGCTCCCAGTCTTCCCACTTTCGGGACTCTCCGGCCGGCGGCGGCGTGCGGCTGAAGGCGAAGCCTTTGGGCCGATCCTCGTGTCCTGGGCTGACCCATCTGCTCGGCCCGTTTCCTCCGCCGCCACGAGTACGCAGGGATGGGCTTAGTCGGGTGCGAAGAGTGTTCGCGGCGGCTGCGAAGGGTTTCAATGAAGCCATTTTGATTTCTCACTGAGAGAGAGAGAGGATTGATCGGTTTTGTTAATTGGGGATGGGAACGTGATGATCGATGCGACGTCGTCGCGAAGTGGGATATTTATCTTTTTAATTAGTGCTTTATTCGTTTATAGAAAAATTCTACATTCCCCCTTATTATTATTTTTAGTGATAATTACAAACACCGCCCCTAAAGTTTAGGTTGATTATAAGAAAACCCAGATATGTTTGAAATTTACCAAAAACCTCTTGATGTTTGCTTTATGGGCAAAATTACAAAATTAGTCCTGTAACTAAAAGACAATCGCAAAAAGATCCTGTAAAATACTCAAATTGCAAAATAGTCCTATAATTATGTACAATTTTGCAAAATAGTCCTGCAAATAGCCTTGCTTTATGTGTTAAATGTAAGGGGTAATTATAATATTTTTACAATTGCTAATTTATATTTATTTTTTTTGTGTAGAGCATTTATGTTTCATAAAACTTTAATAGCATTATCCTTTAAAAATATAATAATTAACATTTCAAATTTTAAAAAGGGCTGACGATGTCTGATGAATCTACTCATTGAATCTAAGTTTCGGAGAGTCTAGGTTCGAATCCATGACCGTTAAATATTGATGTACTAAAAATTATAGCACAAAAACGTGTATGAGACGGTTTAATGAATATAATCAATGAGACAGATTATATATTTAAATAAAATTTCAATCCAAACTCAAAACCGATGTAAATAATCCATATTCTTATGTTTCATAAGATCCGTCTCATGAATTTTTATCTATGAAACAGTTTCATATAAGATCTCCTAATTTGCTGAAAGCAAGGTGTACAACTTAAAATTTTAAACAAACCTTATGTTAGTTAAATGTCATTTTACTTTACCATAGACTAATCACAAAAGCATATGTTGCCACAAAGGCCCAATATCACTATTTTCACAAAAGAATTTACCAATAGTCTCCACACAAACACATTCCATTTACAATATGATGAAACCTACTCTTATCTCTTATAAACACTTCCCTACCATAAACCTTAGACACAAACTTTGCAAAATTATGACAATCCACACAAATTCTAAGATTCTTCATTATTCTTATAGGCTTTGATTCAGAAACATTCATCATTCCAAAAGCCAAAGCTAGTTTCTCACTATGACCTAACAACAATTTTTCTTTTTGCTCCTCATCAACATCATATAAAACAGAACTCAAATCAGGACTATAACCAGCTGCTTTTATCCTATCTGATAATTCTCTTACCTTAGAAAAAATCTCTTCCTTTCTCGGATGCAATCGATCGCTTGCATAAAACGTATGAACGGTACGTCCAAACTCAATCCAACTCTTACCCGGCTCCTTTAACACGGTCTTTTCTTTCATCAACTCTCTCATTTTCCTCACTTCGTCCCACTTTCCCTCAGACGCGTATAAATTACAAAGAATTACATAATTTCCGGCGTTTTCAGGTTCTATTTCAAGAAGTCGATCGCCGGCTATTTTTCCAACCTCAACGTTCTTGTGAACCCTACAAGCGCCCAAAAGTGAACCCCAAATAGCAGCGTTTGGTTCGAAGGGCATCTCTTTTATGAACCGCAAGGCCCTTTCTAATTGGCCGGCACGCCCCAGTAAGTCAACAACACAGCCGTAGTGCTCAACACTAAGGTCAACCCCATTTTTTTCAGCCATCGTCTCGTTAAAGATTTTCAGGCCTATGTTTTCCATTGCTCCATGGCTACAACCGGATAATACTGTTAAAAGCGTTGCGCTATCGGGTTTAATTTTATTTTCTTCCCTCATCCTATTATATAGATCGACTACGATATTCCCAATCCCGTGTTTACTGTACCCTGCTAGCATTGCATTCCAAGAGATAACTGATCTTTCAGGCATTTCCTCGAACACCCTCCTAGAGTAAGTGAGGTTTCCACATTTTGAGTACATATCAATCAAAGAATTCTGAAGGACGATAAAGAACGATAGTTCAGACCGAAGAACATGGGCGTGAACTTGCTTTCCGTATTCAAATGCAGCAAGCCCAGATATTGCAGTTACGATACTGGCATAAGTAACGTAGTTTGAAGCCATTCCTTCTCTCTGCAATGTGCAGAACAGCTCGAGTGCCTTGTTATCAAATCCCAATTGTGCATACCCTGAAATCATAGCAGTGCAAGAAACAACATCCCTCTCTGGCAAACCATCAAATATGATCCGGGCTTCGTGGATTCTTCCAGCTTTGGCATACAAGTCAAGAAGTGAGCTACCGACGTATACGTGGAGCTCGAAAGGGCTCTTAACGATAAGTGAGTGAATTTGTCGTCCATATTCAAACACATACGCGCCCGTACAAGAGGTAAGTACAGTTGCAAAAGTGAACTCATTGGGATATGTACCTGTAACCTTTTCATGTTACAACAGCAACAAAAGAAAACATAAAAATTCTTTATTCTTGAAACAAAGTCAAGAGGTAATGTATTTTATCTACGTAAAAAAAGAAAACTATGACAGGTGATCATCTTGGTTTTACTTATTGTATGCTGCTCTACCACAAAATACAACAATGTCTTCGAGACAGGGACAGACGCAGAAACTGTAGCGAGCGAAATTGGAAATATTTGTGGAGACAAATAACTTCTATATATAAATATATAATATATAGATATATGTACTGCATAACAAAAAAAAATTGAGGGGGGGACGATGACCCCCTCCAGTCCCCCTCTCGATCCGTCCCTGCTTCGAGATAGTTCTGTCATTATTTTCTACATAATATAAACATATCACTACTCAGCAGAAACACCTGGCATACCTGATCTTAGCATCTGAACAAAGAGACTGAGAGCTTCAGAGTAAAACCCACTTTTAGTATACCCTGAAATCATCGCGGTCCAAGACACTACATTTCTCTCACGCATTTCATCGAACACCATTCTCGCATCACTCAAAACCTCACACTTCAGGTACAGCACAATCAGCCTCGTTCTGAGGTACACAGGGGGAAGATAATGCGTTTTGATCATGTGGGCTTGCACCCTTTGGCCTCCTCTCAAAGATTTTAGATTCACACACGCGTTTAACAGAGCATCGTAGTCTTTGAATTTCATGTCAAGGCCCTGTATGGACATTTCTTGTAATGCATGATTTAGGTTACTGTGGGACTGTGGAGTGTTTGAATTAGAGGAATTGGGAGGAAAGGATTCAAGTGTTATTTGATGGTGGATTGATAAAGGTCTGTTTGTTGGAGTTTGGATGAATATAAGTGTTGGTGGTTTGGGATGACGAAAAAATTGAGTGATTCTTTTCAGCATATCTTTTTGGTGATATGGATTATGGCTGAGGATATGGCTTTATGTCAACAAATCCATATTTTACACAAAATGCAGATTATTTCGTTATTTTCATCTCGAAGTTTGCACTAAATTTTGTACTAAAAAATAATATTTCATAATATTTTTTATTTTATTCATTTAATCTTGATTTTTTTTACTTAATATATTTTATATATTCAAAATTAATTAAACATAGAAAAATATATGAATTTAAATTAAAGTAATTCATAATTAAAATTGCAATTCATAATAATATTGCAAGAAAAATAAGTTACATAATGATAGTATACTGATTCTAAACCCTACAACAATAGTATGAAAAGCACTAAGATATTCAGAAAGCACAATCTATGTGTTTTCAACTTTAGCCATTGATAACTCATATCATCTTTAAATCTCAGCCCTACAATACTTTTCTGAAAAGCACTAAAAGTTTCAGAAAGCACAATCCATGTGCTTTCAATCCTAGCCATTGGATTGTTATCATATTTTTTTATCCCTATATTTTTTTCTATAAATAGATGAATACCTTCTATTCTTCCACACACTTCTCTAACTTCTCTTCATTTGCCACCAATTCATTTTCTTTACATATCTTCTCTCTAGAATGCCTAAATCGCGTAGTACTGGTTACACCATCGCTGAAGATCGACATCTTTGTGGTGTCTTTCTCGATATTTCACAGAATGAAAGTGTGGGTGCAAACCAAAGTAGAGTTCAATTTTGGAAATGTGTTGAAGACAAATACAACTCTGAAAAACCAAACTCTACCATACCGGACCGCAACCAACGATCACTACAATGTCGCATGCAAACCATTCTCAAAGATGCTAGAAAATTCAATGGATGTTTGCAACAGGCTGAAAGTCTTAATCCAAGTGGTGCAAATGAACAAATACTCGTAAGTAGTTATTTATATGATTTAATTTTTTTTTTGTTAGTAATATCTTTTAATTTCACTATTGTTTATATACTATACAGTTAGAGCATGCAAAAGAGTTGTTGATGCAAGAAAAAGGGTACAACAACGGATTTAAATTTGAACATGTGTGGTTTATTCTAAAAGATTTTGTGCAATCCAAAACCACGAGTGGAGTTTCTTCATTTCCTGAAGAAAATATGTTGGAATCCCCTATTTCGCCTAATTCTTCAATGTCGTCATTTTCTATCAACTTAAGTGATGAAAACAGTAGTGGCAGATCTTCACGGCGACCAGAGGCGGTCAAAAATTCTAAATTAAAGAGGAAAAGTAGTGAAGAAACATCTACTATTTGCGCGTTCAAGGAAGAAAATGAGAAACTTCGAGAATTATTATTAAGTTCAATCGGAAAAAAAGATCGTGAGGTGCAAATGAAGAAAATTGAAGCGCAAAATCGTAAATCTGAAATAAAGGAACTGGTGAGAGAAGACAACATTTTAATGATCAATTTGGATACCATTTCTGATCTGGAACGACGTGAATTCTTCCGATTAGAGCAACAATATATTATGCAGAAGAGAAGACTAGCACAACAACCAAGCTCTAGTGGCAAATGAGATATATTTGGATATTTTTTTCAGATCGTGGAGGGTCTAGAGATGGTCTTTCGGATTACTCGGAAAAATATTGTATCTTACGTTTTATTTGTATTTTCAATAAACTTACATATTATTATACAAATTGCACATCATATTAGTTTAGTTTGTTATTCATAAATATTAAAATTATATTTAGTTCATTACTGTATTTAGCAATATGCAAAATCTGACATTCATAATTGTCTCATTCTTTATTAATATTTGAAGAATTAAGAGCTTAAGTTATTGTCTTATTGACCCCCAAACCCAGATGACTAAAATCCATGCATGAACAGGATAAGCCTATTCACAAGGACCAGAACACAATTTGATATCCAATAGGGGAGATTTTAATCAGGTTAAATCAATAAAAACTGCAATATTTTTTTTTGGTAAAAAAAAAATAACAATTGCAATATAGAATAACATAAAACTCTCTTTGAGCAAAAGAACTAATAAAAAACAAAGGAAAGAATGCAATAAATGATTGAAATTTGAAAAGGCTGAAATTTCAATATAGATTAACAATGGACCAAGATGTATTACTACTAAAATTAGTAGTGTTAACATATAATATCTCTATATATGGAAAATCAAGTCTCCCTCTGCATAAATTAAATTAAGGATTTCCATCTGGCAGCAATTGTGCCTGTGGAAATCCAAGCTCAATGCTGAGAAATATGAGATAAACTCCCTAATTTTTCACTAAATACTCTACTAATTATATCCTGTATATACAAACCTAGCTACTTGGGAAACTCTTGCCCTTCTCTTCACAGCTCCATTTTCAGCTTACTTGATTGCAGAGAAGCGTGCCAACACAATGAAGTTATATTAGTAACCGTAAAAATTAATCTCGAAAGATTTATATTTTCTAGGGATAATTACAATAAACTCCCTGAAGATCGGGCTAATTATAAAAAAAATAAAAAAAAAATGAGATTTTTGAAAATTGCAAAAAACCAATTGAGTTTGACTCTGTTTTACATTTTCCCCATTTATAAACAAAAAATTTCAAAAAAAACCCCTGATACTTGCACAAATATTACAATTACCCCTTAGATTTAAGACAAAAGCAAATTCGAGGGGGGCTTTTTATAATTTTGAAATATCTCTGGATTTATTGTAATTAGTCCAAACCTGAGGGAGCTTTTTGTAATTATCCCTATTTTGTATATGAATCTAGCAGTTTTTTACATCAATGGAACACATCATGACTAGGCTATTTCCATTCAGAGATTTAAAGTGAATTCCTTATTAGGGATGCAAAAGAATCAAATATTCTTTATTCGATTCGCGATTCGAATTCGAATATCTTGATTCGAATTCGACAAATTCGAATAAGAATTCAAATAAGAATATATTTTTGATTCGTATTATTTTGAATTGAATTGAATAACACAATATTCGATTCGATATTCGAATCGAATATTCGAATAATATATATTTATATTATATATTACTAATAAATACATATATATTAGTATTGATATTATATATATGTATATATATTTCATAATTCCTATGCTAATTTAATTTATTACCAACTAGTACTTATTTGATAAGTTTTTTATTATTCAGATTTTAATTTTATATTATAAAATAGTCACAATTTAAAGAAAAAACTATATAAAATAATTTAAAAAATTCGAATCTGAATATTGAATCGAATCGAATATATTCGAATATATTGGTCGAATCGAATACGAATATATTTTTCAATTCGAATAATAAACGAATACGAATACGAATATTCGAATATTAGTCGAATTCGAATCGAATTCAGTGAATATTCGATTCGATTCTTTTACAACCTTATTCCTTATCAATGTTGTAAAAAGGACAAAAACGAAAACACTGAGATTTAGCCTAATTACAAAAAAACACTCCAATTATCTTTCAATATTACAAATACGCCTTTAGATATTTGTAAAATAGAAACAAGTGTAAAGGGGTATTTGTAATTTTGAAAGACGTCTGGGTTTTTTGTAATTATAGACTGAATCTCAAGGGTATATTTGTAATTAACCCTGAACCTTCAAACGAAGAATAATGGAAGGGGATAAGATGGAAGTGATTCATTATTAAATTGTGATTTACCTGAATTTGGTGGAGAGTCGTAGCTTAAAAGGGAGTCCTCTGGGGAAATGAAGTTGGAGGTGTCGTCTTCTCTGCCCCAGGAAGGCTGATGAAGTCCATCAAAATGCAACGGCTGCTGATATAGATTTTGTCTGCTCCCGTTGATTTGTCCCTCGGGCCAGATGGATGGATCAAACATACCCAGGTAGCTATTATCAATTGAGGATCCACTCTACAAGAACAGGAGAATGTGGGAAGATAAACAAATCAAATGGCCGTGCGCATTTTTTGATAGCAATTCCAAAAAATTAACTAGAGAGACTCTACCCCGACTACATTGGCAATGAAGCAGCATATCCACAAGTTCTAATGTCACATTAATATGTCAATAACCATAAACTTACAAACAAACTTGAGCACTAGAAGTAAGGACATTTACCGTAGAAGAATTATTCAAGAGGAGGATCGTTCAATATGATCAACAGTCCCAATGTTATTTGTATATAATGTTAGATACAAAAGATGAGGTGCATAAGACTTGATTAGAGAAGCATCGTCTCATCTTACCTCGTTCGCGTTTTATGATAGGAGACTCGCTAATCTCAAGGCTAATAATAGTAAGTCCAACAACAAACAATTGTATGGTAGGTTATATCTTTTTGAACAGATTCACATTCATATACAGCTGATGATCCAAATTGTACAGGTGGGTTGTCCAAATCTTGCTGTTCTGCCATCTTGGCAGTAGAAAAACCCACCTTTTACAATTTTTAAAAATAGAAGCCTTAAAGAAAGGCAATAATTTCCAAAAGAAAGGAAAAAACGACGTATTCTTTGGCTTCAAAATCAAACAAATTACAGAAATATGTATTAACCAATTATAAGCCTTGGCCTTTTGGTCATGTTCCATGATGTACATGTTGATTTTACAATATCAATCATGTAATGGGACATGACTAGAGCAACTATCTCAACTCATCGCCGTCTCATCTTATTTTCCATGCAAGTTGCATGGAAAAAGTTGTGATGATGATGGTTTTGGAATTTCATCTCATCTCTCCTTCTATGAAGGTTGTGTCAGGAAGGGCATCCGGCGTAAAATTTTGCCACTTTGCTTTTTGTGTGAATTTTGTAGTGTTAATTAATTTTAGACAATTAATGGACACTATAAACTTCACACCACCGACCCCACATAGTGGGATAAGGTGCAGTTGATGTTGATGATGATGATGATGATAAGCCTTGGCCTTCATACAACAATCAAGGATTCCACTTGTACATACAGAGTACCAGACAATGATTCCCTACTTTTCCCGGCCCGTTAGACCACAAAAACTAAGAAGAAAAGGAAGTAGGATATGTGTAACAGGCCACTTTTAACAATTGCAAGAACAATGCTTAAAATTGAGGAACAACATGCTTACAAATAAAACCAGGCCAGATAGTATGATAATTAGCCGCCAATACATGAACAAGCATAACTTCCAGCAATTCTCTTTTTTAGCTTATTTAACCAACATGATGAACAGAAATTGTAAGCTCAGAGATACTTACTTCTGCAGCAAAGACAGCATCAAGGTTGAAATCAATTCTTGGGTTAACAGCAGCAAGTCTCATAGATAAAAACTGAAGCCAAAGAAAAATTTCCAATCAGTACAAGGTTGAAAGGAAATACGAGAGTACAAGACAAAAACTTCTCATCTTTTGGTGGTTACACGTCGAGGTCTTTTAGGATTTGGTCCATTTGGATCATTTGTTGATTTATAACTCCCCATTTCAGAGTCATATCTATGATCTGGATAGTGGTTTAAACATAATTGAATTTCCAAATCTGGCGGAAATTCTACATTTGCCATTTCAATATCCAAAAAGTATAAGTGGGTACAATGTGAGGACTTCATTATCTTCTCGTTCCTACAACAAGAATTCCAAATTTTTGCGGCTTTAATTAAGTTTAACATAATCTATGCAAGCACTTCGGTAGATTGAATTCTCATTTGTCAAATGGGAATATCAATTCCATCAGTTCAATCTACACAAGATTTTAAGAGGATGCAGCATAAACATTATTGTCGTCGTTTTTACAAAGGTATCAAGTGTTGGAGTGCCGTCTTCTATTACCACATATTCCACCAATGGGCAAAACTCGAGCACAGACCAACAGATTGAATCTAGCATTATACAAAAGAGGCAAAGATGTGTTGAGTCTGACCTCCACTTGACGTTGAAGTGCTTGCACATGATTTATTATCTCATCCAGCACCATTGCAGTACCTGAAATCTGTAGGGTAAAAAAATAATTTTACTTGTACACATTACCACTGATTTCTTTATCAGGAATATAAAGCGTCCAATGAGAAACAGAGGAGCTAGAAGATGAATCTACTGTATTGAGTTAATATTTAATAAATGGCTGACACTACTAAACAATCTCTACCATTTCCAATATCCTTCACTTCATAAACAATTCTGCTGACAAAGTTTTCCCTCAATATTTATTCTTCCTATTCTTATTCTGGTAATCAGCATTTCTTTATTACAACATGCCGAACAAGCTGCAATGTTATAGCTTGTGTCAGCTAACATGTTCCAAGAACTCGATGAGAAGGGAATTTAGAGTTTACAATGGCATTTAATCCTAAAGGATAGAAGATATTGCCTCTACTAAAGCATCTCCGGTTACTTATTTCCAGCAATCAATATTCAGATTTCTAATTGTTTAACGGGATAATTACAAAAAGTACCCTGAGGTTTGGCCTAATTATAAAAAAACCCAGCTAACTTTCAAAATTACAAAAAGTACCCCTGAGGTTTGATTAAATAAGGGGAAATTGTAATATTTTTATAAATATGAGGGTGAATTTTGAAGTATTTTTTGGTTATGAAGGGGGTAAATGTTAGACAAAATAAAACCTCAACGGTATTTTTTGTAATTTTGAAAGTTAACTAGGTTTTTGTAATTTGGTTAAACCTCAAGGGTACTTTTTGTAATTAACCCTTGTTTAAATGTAAACTTGTAGCAAATAAAACCTTTGATTAAGAAACAAAATAATACAAGGACATTAAACATGGGCAGAAGATGTGTATACATCAAGACATTATAAAACCAAATTTTAGCAATAAGCACTTCAAACAATGGTGTTCTTCATTGGATGGTAAAACCCATGCAGCAGACTTGTTCAGTCAAGTCAAATGAGGTACATTAAGTCAAAACACAGAAGTAGAGTGCAAAGCTTCAACATACATGAAAAGAGGTAAAATTCTTGGATGGACCGAAGCAAAATATTCAGTCCATCCAACACCATTGAATCAAAAAAGGAGGGCGTCACGCCATTTCTGTAATCCACTGGCTCGTCTACTGTAGAAGGACCTTCATTCAAAAGGGACTTTTTGAAACCATAGTGAGCAAATCAATTATGTACGAAGAATTCTCTTAATTGTACCTTCCTTAAACAAAGTTCCGTGGGGTGAGGACCATATATGGGCAAGATACGACCAAGAAGAGCCACAAAACTACCATAATGGAGCAAACCAAACTAACAACTTTTTTTCACTATTCCTCTTTATGAAGGTTGGCAGCATTATTATCAGTTTCAAAAAGTCCCAAAGGCCATTATCGGTGATGCAGAAAAGGTTTTTTCCACTTCGGAAATATGGAGATCTAATGGTGCATCCCTATCAATTTGTTCTGATCGTTCTCGTTAACCTTTCTTGTCTAAATAATGGAAGTCTAGTCCAAGCTGTCTGCTATTGGTTGATGACATGTCCTATCATCCCACTGAATGTTACTAATATACTATTTGATTCATATCTTAAGTGTGTACGTCGAACTCCTTAAATATTGATTCTGGATAACAGCCAAAAAAGACCTTAAGAGAAAGAAAAGGGAAGGAAACAATAAAAACTCAGAGGAAGGAAGCGCAAACATTTGAAACTAAAAGTCTAAAACATCCAACCATCTCACTCCATGGAAGTCCAAAAAGCTTCACCAGCTACATTACATTTTCGAATTTTCCAGCTTCTTTCATTAATTGGTAAAACTACATTTTTGGTCCTATAAGTTGGCCCAATTATACTTTTAGTCCTCTATGTTTCAGGAGTGGCATTTGTCAACCACTAACTTTTAAAAAGTTGCACATTTGGTCCTATTTTTCAATTTTGGGGATATCCTATTCCTAAAATGCTGAAGTGGCAAAACAAAACATAACTGTTGACTACCGCCCCGTGGGCCGTGACCCCAACTAGTAAGCACGCATGCAGAGACCTAAAATGCTATACCAGCTCTAAAAAACTAAAACAAAGAGAAAACCAGATAATTAAGTTCATTCTTAACTATTATGAGAGGGATGTTTAACTCATAGACCAAGGCCAATTTGATAAAATGCTAGCTACTGGTGATGAAGATGAGGAAAAGATATAGTGGTTTTAGTAAATCACAATAATGTCCTCACAAAGGTGAGGACAGATAGCAACCAATGGAAAAGGCCAAAAAGTGAAGATGCAGTGCAAGAATTACGAGAGGGACACTTCAACAGCGGCCCGCCACTTTTTCTTGGTGCAAAAGCCATCAGCTTTTTCTCTCTTCCCCAATTAAAAAGTTGACAGCGACCCATTATATTATCAATATCTTTTTACTACTTTTTCACAAATATAAAGCACAATCTACGCATCAGAAAAAGGCAGTATAATCAAGACAAAAAAAGATTTTCCACCACACTTAATCCAAAATATAATGACCCACTAACTTCAACAAAAACGTTCTTATGATAACAATTAGTCCGTACAGAAGTTTTAGTATTTGAGAAACGACATCGTTTGACAGCTGACCTTGTTACATCCTGGGACCAGCTCCTGCAATAGCTTCATCCTGGCATTGATCTTCTCTCTCCTGGCCTGTGTAAAAAGACAGCTGAGTAATTGCAAACTTGACTGCAATTTATGGCTACTAATCAAGAACGATGAAAATATTAAAGACATGATATGGGATTTGGAGAATTACTCTTTCAGCTAAGCTATGGCTATCAGTGGCTTGGCCACGGCGGGCTCTGACATGAACGTATGGCAGCTTCTCACCGCTTAATTCAGAAGCTTCATTTGCTGCAACTTTTTGGCTCTTTTTATTCGATTCTTTGGCCTGAAAAGATGAACAAAGAGTACAGAACAATTTTACAACCCCATGAACAATCTTCTTGATATACACTTTTCAGTATTGATAATAATCAGTTCCGTTTCTGGGTTAAAGGAAAACATCAATGGGGTTTTAAGAATATAACTCAAAAGTCGAATGGAAGTACTAATGGGATAGATGATAGTAAATTAAATCCAAACACAACTACAAACTGAACAAAAATCAAATCAAGCTTTGAATAATATGCTCAGTTGATTCGATTTCTAATCTGAGACATAGCATGGGACTGGGAGTTTAAAATTACCTTTTTCTCCCTCTCCTTTCGCTTGCCGGACTTTGAACTCTGATTTGAAACTGCCGGTGAAGAAGAATTCGGGTGGGAGTCCGATTCCAACGGCTCTTGCTTCACTAAATCGAGCTTCATCGAGCTTGAAGCCGGCAAAATCGCTGTACTGTCCGGCGAATTATCAGGCGAAGCGTAGATAGAGAACTTCGACGCACGGTCAATAAGGGCAATATTGGAAGGAAAAATTGGAGGGGGCATAGGTTTAGCCGGAAAATCTTCCTTGATTAAGAGCTCCACCGCTTGCGGCGGCGGGAGTTCGAGAAGCGCCGTGAAGGAGCTGCTGTCCGTTTCCGGTCGGCCGTGGATTTCGTCAAATCCGAACCCCATTTCTCGGGGTTTAGGTCCGGATATTCCGGATCTAAACTGCAGTTGAGTCGCTTCAACTCTTCGTTCCATATACTGAAGATAATTCACTAATTTTTTCTAGTTTCTTCTGAAATTCAAAGCTTAGTTCTGGAGAACTCGAAATTGCCCAAAAATATTCACAAAATGAACGGAAATGAACCGAGAAAGTGAGCGATAAACAAAAAAACAAGTGGAACTGAACCGGAATTCGAAGAACTTGAACTCAATTTTGAGATACTACGATTATCTCTTCCGAAATACAGAGCAGCTTTCTGAAATGTCGGAGAAAATAAACCAAAATTGACTAAACCCTAGCTCTATCAGCGCGGAATGAAGCCGAAATTCGAATCACTCACAAAATTCCAGCATTCTTTACCAGATTATTCTAGAATGCCCACGATTTCCAGAAACCCAAGTGAAAAAAAAAACAGCTAAATTAAACAAAAAGGAAAGGCAACAACTCTGATAATGACTAATTTCCAGCCAGTTTTAGCTCAATTTACCATAAGAATTTTCTAAAACATCGCAAAATAATTTGAACACGAAAAAGGACAATGAGCGGGTTTCGAAACTTGAAATCCAAAAATGGCAGATGAAAGATAGGGAGCTTCGTCGTGCTGCTGCGGCCTGCAAAGTGTGCAGGGTAAGACCTTTTTCTTGTTTTTTTTCTTGTTTGTTTTCTTCTTCTCCTTGAAAGCTTGGATTTCAATGGCGGTCAAAGCCTATTCCTCTGATAACTTTATCTCTGTACAGTGTGTGTTCAGTGAAATGGATTTGCCTTTATCTTTCTTTCTCATCAGTTTATATTCAGAGAAACGAACCAACTGTACTGCGGAGTGGGAAAGCAACACATATATGTGATTGGTTGTATTTTCATTCCATGCATTTTCATTTTCTAAGAAAATAGTGGTGACAATTTTTTTAAAAGTAAAAGTTGGATGTGTAGAGAAAGAGTGATGATTATGTTGATGTGATAAAGAATCTTTTAGAGATGTTGATTATTTGTGAAAAAATTTGTGGGAATAATAGTGTAAAATATAACGTAAGAAAATTGAACAAAAATAAAAAATTGATCCAAAAATAGGCAATATGGATCTCATTTTATACCTTTTCTTAACAAGATTAAGAGAAAAATAATAAAAATAGTGATAAATAAAAGAAATTATCGGAATTTTTTATATAAAATAGGGAGATGAGAGAGAAATAAATAGTATAATTGGGTATTGGAAAATGTGAAAGAGAAAGAAAAAAAAAATGAGTTAATTTTGGAGATAAATGAGATTTTCTTTGAAAATTTTTCATTTTTTTCTCAAACAATCACACATTCTAAAAATTTTTCACTCCAAAATGAAAATTTTGGAAAAATTTTTCACAACCAAGCACACTTGTTGTTTGGTCCCTACTCTCTCTGCCTTCTTTCTCTATGGGAAAATAAGATTTTTAGTCCTGTAACTTGGACCTTTTGGAGAATTAGTCCTCTAAATTGTCACATTTATTTTTTAGTCCTTTAACTTTCACATTTCTAGTTATTCAGTCCTTTAACTTAACAATTTTATTTTTGGTCCTAAAACTTAACATATTTGAAATTTGGTCTTATAACTTAATATATTTTAGAAATTTAGTCCTATAACTTAGCAATAGTTAAATTTAACTATTTTATAGGACCAAATATAAAATAATTAAATTTCAATGTTTGGAAACTAATTAAATTATAAAAAAATTAAAATTAAATTAATTTGATTAATAAAAAGTTTGAATAAATAGAAATTTCTAAAATAATTAATGAATTCTAGGAAAATTAAAATAATTACATCAAATTAGTAACTTAAGAATAATTTGTCATATTTATGGAATTAACTTTGGTGAGGATAATTATCTCCAAGAAATGTAAGCGTAGACTAGTGTACAAGATGCATTTAATTCGAGAAGGTTTAAAAATTAATGCTTAAATATTTTTTTAAAAATTAATTAAATTAAAAAATGATTAATTATTTTTTAAAAAAATTAATTGTTAATTAAAATCATTCTAATTGAAAAATAAAATTAATTTAGAATAACCTTTTAATAAATTAATTAAATTTAACTATTGTTAAGTTATATTACTAAATTCCCCTAATAAAAGGTTACAGGACCAAATTTCTAAAATATGTTAAGTTACAGGACCAAATTTTCAAATATGTTACGTTATAGGACCAAAAATAAAATTGTTAAGTTAAAGGACTGAATATCTAGAAATTTGAAAGTTAAAGGACTAAAAAATGAATGTGACAATTTAGAGGACTAATTCTAAAACATGTCCAACTTAGAGGACTAAAAATCTTATTTTCCCTTTCTCTATCAAGGCCCAATAATTCTTTATAATATCCCATTTCATTTAATGTTGTATTAATGTCACGTTAATTGCTGGTCTAAATTTAGGGCCTTGTTACTAAGAGTGGCGTTTCGCCCCATATTTCACCGAACAAATAGCCAGATAGATAATTGTCACGTCCTGTGTGTAAAAGATATTATATTAATTTTGAAGAATAAATCAAGTCTAGCAGTTATTCGTACAGTGGAATAAGGGATAAAATAACATTCTGAAATAGAAGATCTTATTCGCTTGTTATTTACTTCTTTATGGACCAATTTTAAACATATTCAAAGCTAGTTAGTAGTAAATAGTGTGTTTTTGTGATATTCTCTCTTATTAAACTTTGGGTTTTAGTGTAATAGCGATTATCTATGATTGATTGGAGAAATAAGAACAAATGAGTAGTGAATTATTTGAATATTTTCATATAGACAATCGCATATTTAGTGCGAAAATTGGTTTGGAAAATGAAAGGGATGAAAACTTTTTTCACATGCACGCGCTCTGTGCCATTTTTGGGTTCGTCCAAAAGAATGGACAGTGGCGGATCTATGTGGTGGGATGGGGGTACACTTGTACCTCCAATTTGTGAAAAATCAAACAATAACCTTTAGGTGGAAAAATAATTAAAAAAAATTGTATCCCTATTTTTACAAAAATAATTAGAAAATCCAAACAATACAATACAAATCCCAACGATAAAATTTTTAAAAATTAAAAATTAATTTATCAATGTTAATAAATAAAATACATGACAAAATCTGCAAAAAAAATAAAAATATCCATAAAAGATAAATCTAATAAAATCAATAATATTATCAAAACTATATTTTGTTGTCTCATACTTTCTTAATTATTCTAATTAATTTTTTTATGTATGTGTATTAATTTTCACGTATTGTTGCACAATTAGCTTTTGTAAAAATTTAAACAATATTTTATTGTACGACTTTAAAGATTAAACCAATGTTACGTGTGCATTTTTTTCAAATATTTATCGTACTCCCATTTTCAAAATTCTGGATCCGCCACTGAAAATGGAGCACATCATAATAAAATGTTTTATTTGCGTACAATCGAGTTTGAGTTAAATCTCAATCCATTATCTGAATTCTTCTATGGAGAAGACACAATTACTAGTATTAATATTTATACACAGTTTATAATACAAGCCTAATATCCAATTTGGACGAGGTTACAATTATTGCATATCATAAAAAGGTTAACAATGACCCAGGGAAATAGCCGAGTGGTAAAAAGGGGCTAGTAATCCGCGCTGACTCTTCGGGTGTGTGGGTTCGATTCTCAGCTGAAGTAGCTCCCTCAGTTTCAATCTGGGGTCAATCTGGTAGGGTGTTCAGTTGGAACCCAGTTTAAACCGGGTCATTCGGGCACATCCAATGATTCATTTTTTGTTGGGCCAAGGAGTCTCTAGTGTTGACAGGTTCAGGATTAATGAGGTGCAAGCCCGAATACATCGATTATTAAAAAAAAAAAAAAAAAAAAAAAAGGTCGACCACAACTATTAAGATGTCTTGTCATTGTACAATTTCTAATTCAAGCCCCTCGAGACAATGTACAATTTGTAGTTTGAGCAATTGTTCTTGACCCTATAACAACTGTTCCGGCAAGCTCATTTAGGACCATATGGTGTGAAATGTCCAATTATAGTTATTTTTTGTAAGCCTATTGTACGAATTAAGGCGAGTCATTACTAGAACAAAATAGACAAGCTCGTTACATTTGCTCCCAACAACATATGTAGAATTTTCAATATGTTTTGAACTTCAACTTAAGTGAAATTATCTTATGCAAATTTATTTATGGTTGAAAAAATCAAGTTAACTAGAATCGAAATCGAATCTAAAAATTCTATCGCACTCAAATCTTTAAACAAAAAATCCAAAGTTGAACATATTTTTTCATTCAATGAATTTATAGTTTGGTTTCTAACTCAATTTAAATAGTAAAATATGAAGAAAAATGAGAAAATATGCGTAAAATATATCAAGTTATTTGAAAGTGTCTGATTTTTGAAATATTACGACAAACTTTTATCTCCTCAAGTCAGAAACCTAAACAATTGAAAATAGAGCTGGCAAAATCCAGTCTGGCTCGAAGCTTGGGTCGGGCTAGGCTATAGTTTTCAAGGTCCGGAAAAAGTAGAGGTTTTTTGGCCCAGTTTGATTGGCTCGTGGGGCGGGCATGGCCCGATTTTTGGTCTGGTCTACATTTCTACATTAATTTTATATATGGGTTGGGTTAGCCTTAGGCCATACATTTCTATGGCCCCACCAAATTCAGGTCGAACTTTATCAGAAAAATTTCATAATACAAACCTAGCTATGAATGATAGTTATATTAACACTAGTTCATAGGATTATTAATTATTTATTATTTGATCATTCGCATTACATACCAACGATAACAAAACACAACTACAACTATATCTATATGTGCCAAATTAAATATTGATTTTAGATTTTCTAATCTATATTAAATGAGCATAATTCGAATAGACTTAATAAGTCAAGTTCAAGAGCATGCATTATTCAAATTATTGACCAAATGACAAATATATTAATAGATCCTGTGGAAGTTAATTGATATTCACGTAATTGGGCCACAATCCCTAAATTGATCTCATTAAATCCCTAATATTAAAAGGCCATTATGATTTATGACCCCCTAATTTACTTATAAGTACCCACATTCTCACAATTAAAAGCACCCAATTTATTAAGTTGCTCACAAATTCTCTTGATTATATATGTTTTTCATAAGTGAATTGAGTGGATGGTCTTCATAGTGTCAATTCCGCACCCTAACAATTTTTTGTGATGCATACAATAATTAGTATCCACAACTCAAATTTTTTTAACAAGAGTGAATGTAGAGTGATATCAAGTCGAATATATTAGTCCTCAAAATATAATGACCTAAAAAGACACGTAAGAGTATTTTTGAAATTAATGCAAATTAAGAACAATAAATCATTTAAAGACTAATTAAGAACATTACTCAAGTAGGCAAAGAGGTATAATGTCTAGTGGATAAAGTGAAATGTCGGGACCGGGCCATGATCCAATCCGATCGCTGTCTTTCATGGGCAGCAGGTAGAGTTGTCAAAAATGGACGGAGTGGGCCGGGCTAAAGGAAATTCGGATTGGTTCGGGCCAAAATTTCGTCGGGATGCTTTTGGGGTGTAGGGGCCTCTCGGCCACCAGTGGCGGACGCAAGATTCTGGCTTTGGGGGGGCGAAAAACGGACCGAGTTCATATATTTAAACTATGAGAAAAAAAAAATTGGGGGGCAATTGTAAAACACAACTATTTGAAGTTTTTTTATCAAAGTTTTTTTTTTTTTTTTTTGGGGGCAATTGTAAAAAATTCTCTTATTTTAGCTACAAAAAAATAATTTAAAAAACTTTTGGGGGAAAAATTAATTTTGGAAAGTCTGGGGGCAAAGCACTTCCCTTGTCCCCCCTTTGTCCGCCATGTTGGCCACCTTCGATCCGCCATGGTAGTATTTTTTTTTTTTTTTTTTGATAACTAGAGCTTACGCCCGACTACGCCCGAGACAACAACTCCGGCTCCTCATTGCCGCCAAGGTAAACCGCGGATGTACACGCGACGACCGGTGTTCAGCGGGGTCTCACGACGTACAACTAGAGATCCTCCCGGTGAAGAGAACAATTATGTTCGACCCCCAATCTACTAATAACGATCTCTCTCCCGAATCGAACCCACACGGATGCTATTTAGTATGAGTTCCCACCAAATCTTCACCAGCTCGCATATGCCCCGGGGAGCAATTTGATGGAGCATGGATATGAACCACTTATCTCTACCCCACAAACAATTTGATGGAGCAGGGATTTGAACCTCTGACCTCCATCCCACAATTGCTTGTGGTGGTCAGGTGGGCTAAGCCACCTGGTTCGCCCATGGTAGTATTGGGCCATTGGCATTACATTTGAATTGGCATGGATTTATAGTTTAGACTTTTACTTTTATATTTAGTCGCAATCGACTCAGACTCAATTTATTTTAATTTTGTTTTTAAATAGTTTATCTATGCATTTAATTTTCTTTTGAACAATTTTTATACATCTTTATGATATTTTATTTACAATATATTTTCAGAGAGTTGTAATAAGATTATGGTTTTAAAAAGAAACTTTAATATCTTTTAAGTTATAAAAGGTGCATAGTGGATTTAATATATCTATCCGTAGTTTAAATTGGAACAAAAAGGAATTTATATTCTTGAATTCTTTAATGATTTTGCTACCCGTCTAACTTGGGTTGCAATTCCTTTACTCTTATAAATGTTGCTCTTGAAGAAATACACTAGGTGTAGTATCTATCATAGATCTACATATAATGCATGTCGGATTCTGTAATTTTGTGTGGACTTTTACATATTTATAGTAAATCTACGTTTATTATGCACATTGAGTATTCCTCCGAGTTTAACATGGAATAAACTCTTTTTTCAGTTGGGCAATTAACTTACTTTGAGTAATTATTGCTCATGAATTTGCTAAATATTGTCATTAAACTAATGTATGCACTTTAAATTTGCGTAATTTTTTTTTATTACTCAACTTTCAGGATTGCGTCTGATTATAACTGAGGACAACAACTTTGGCCCCGTATCGCTGCTACTAAGGTAAACTGTGGGATGTGCACGCACTGACCAATGTTATGATAGGGTATGTTGGCATACAACCGATTTTAAAGGTAAAGAGAAGAACAATTATGTTCGACCCCCCAAATATAATAATGATTGATCTCTCCCGAATCGACCACACACGATCTTTATTATCGTGAGTTAGCTCCCACCAAATCTTCACAAACTCGCATACGTCAGGGAAAGTTAATTAAATTAACTAAAACATAATGAATAGTCTACACTACAATAAAAGTTGTCAATTATAAACAGCGACATAAATGTGGTAGAACCATAATTTACACAAATACAATTCGTCCTATATCTACTCCATACAACAAGAGAAAGACCAAACTAGGTCATCAAAACCACTACTTTTTTAGGAGGTAATTAATTACACCCATTTTTTTACGACTACCTAACTCGGTAATTATTTAAGTTGATGTTGAAATTAATTTGACAGAAAAATAATTTTTTTTTACTTAAATGAAATGATTAAAAAAAAAAGAATTTATGAAGGATATAAGATGTTGGACCAATTTACTGACATTTTTTCGGTGGTGGTTTGCACCTTTATAAGGGGCATTAAGGGCCATAATTTCAGCACAAAAATAAGTAAGAAGATAATAGAGGAGAAAAAAGATGAACAATGATCAACTTTGTCTTTCAGTGGTAGAGTATTGTGTGTTTTAAGAACATTGACTTTCGGTTTCGATCACATACGAAATGTGTGTGTGTCCTCCCATATTATCCGCTATTGTACTCAAAAAAAAAAAAAAAAAGAGATGAATATACTAAGGTCATTTTCAACAGTTTGCACAATTTTAGTGCAGATTATGCACTATCATTTTGCACTAAACCGAATATTCCATAATATTCCATTTTAGTGTATTATTTAATACACTAAAACAATTCATTTAAAAAAGAAATTAAAATTTTAGTGTAGCTACAGTCTTCTTGCATTACTGTTCCTCGACGTTAACTATTCACATCTTTAAAGTGACGCGGTTTTTGGCAAGACGATTGGAGTAAGTTTTTTTGCTCCAAATGAATATAGATTACTCTTTTGGAGATGCTCAAATAATTTGAAAATACTATCATGCGCATTTAAATGAGATATTTTTAAAATTTTAATGATAAATTTATTTAGATTAATATGAATTTTAAACCTATATTTACAACAAATTCCAAGATTTGTCTACTTAAATCATAGTTTATCAGTGAAAGTTTATACAATTAATTGTTAATTCATTGTTAGATGTTGTATGTGTATATATATAGATAGATAGATAGATAGATTTTGAGTAACAAATGTTGTAAATTTGATATAATGATTTATACTCAATAGTTTCCTCAAAATTGACATAATAATTTCGAATACCATGAAAAATCTGCACACTTTAATTTTGTATCATTCAATTTTTTTACAACTTTTTTTTTAGTATTAACTATTAATATTGACTACCAATTTATTCACTTTTATATCCGTTATCTTTTTCCCCTTTTTAAAAATTGCATGTTGGCATTTGGACCACTTAAATCCTCAGCCTTTAATATGTGTGAATTAAAAGCAAACATAATGTCTCATTACAAATCATCATTAGATTGTGCCCACTCCCACTTGGGAGAAGTGGGCCTCAGTGGCGTGCCAGTCACGTGAATATGGCCCAAAATGTTTTGGGCTTTTGCCTTTTAGGGCCCACTATCAATTATTCTCTAATCAAGACTTTTCCTCTCAAGTACAAGTACTTATTGCAAATGTGGAACACTTTGATGAAAATGCCTAACATGGTTGCATTTGCATGTGCTAGATTTGGACATTGGGATTTACTTAAACTATAATTCCAATATTGAGATATTTTTGTATATGTCACTACAAGCTAACACTCATATAGTGTTTTAAAATATAGAAACCGGGGCGGAGTCAGGATTTATTGTAGAGAGAGGCCAATAGTCAAAGTTAGACGTAAATATCGTTATATAAAATGACAGATTAATTTATTATACTTGCGTCGAAAAGTATTATTAATTTACTAAAATTTATGACATCTCTCGTGCAGAAAATCATAGTGAATTCGAAAGTGTTTAGCATTTTGTTTTACAAAATATGCAAGGCTGGCAATGAGTGACACGACACAATTACAAATACGATTACAGAGACAAAAAGCAAGATAAAACATAACATGATACGACACGACACGATACAAGACACAAACACGAAATTGAAAATTAAGTTAAAATTACGATTATTATTATATTTAAGATCAAATAAAATAGCTAACATGAAAACACGATAGTGTGATACGAACACGGCACGATGACACGATTTGCCACCCCTAATAATATGTACTAACAGGTCAATTAGAAATTGATCATCTCGAATATAATTATGGAATGTGCTCTCTAATGTAATCTAATAAAAATACTTTTATTTAATCAATAACTTATTAAAATGACAAAATAGATTAATACTAACCAAATAAAAACAAACAAAACAGTTGCTTCAACAAGTTCATCCAAGAAAAAGGAAGAAAAAATAAACTGATAGTTTTACTATATATAATTGACTGAAGGAAATAAAGAAAAGAACAAAAAATTCGTACAACGCACTTATTTTATAATGCAGACTAAAGAAAATAATATATTGAGACGATAAGTAAGATATTGAATATAAAAAATAATAGAGCACAAAAAAATAAGAAAAGATTAATATACAGCAACTATAACTATAGGGAAATAAAATTGCCAAAAGATGGTTAAGGGGGAGAGAAATTAAAGTATGTTATATAAATGATAAAATATTTTGGCGCAAGAATTATAATAAAACTTAAAGAAAAATTAATTATAAATTAAAATTTAAAAAAAAAAAAGATAAAGGGAATTGTAGGGCATTGTTATATATGAAAGTAATACATGATTACTTTTGAATTGGAAATGGGGATTGGGTTGGGGAAGGGCCCCTCTTATAGAAACCCATAGGTGTAAAAACCAATGTTGTGAAACCTATTGGAATGGTTTAATCAGGAATCAGACGCATGTCCGGTCCGATTCTATATTAAACTTGATAGCTAAAAACGTTGTCGCTCGGTCAAAACCAGAAAAAATTTGGAAACTGGCGACCCATTAACTCAACTAATTTTTTTTAGTTAATATAATTTACTTTGTTTTATTACAAAAATTTGGAGAAAATATGTTTAGCAAACTTGCATTTAATTAACTTCTTCTTATATTCGATTTATATATATATATATATGTGTGAATATTATAATTTATAAATTAAGTTTTTATTTTTATTTGTTACATTTGTACTTGTATTTATATTTTTCATGTATGAGTATATATATATGCATGTAGAGGTGGACGGGGGGTGTCTGAAATTCAATTATTTTTATGTATATTTTATTTTAATATATTAATTTGCAGTACTAAATATTTTTTTATTGATTTAGCCCCCTCAAAGTTACTTAGTCCCCTTCTCCCTCTCTCCATGGTTATACGTCTAGCTCCGCTCCTATGCATTTGTGTAATCAAGTCAATCGATTTTCTATGAACGCTTTAATCGATTGAACCAGTAGCGCATAACCTAGTTATTGATGTCTGGTCCGGGTTTAAAAACATTGCTAAAAATGGATCATCTTTTACAAACTATAACACTATTTTCTTGTGAAAGTAATTAGAAATTACATGCTACATTTAGTAATTGTTAAGATTGACGGTTCAGATCAATTCGTTTAAACTCCTTATACTACTGTCATGGTCCTATTATATGACAACAATTTGGCAAGATACCAACTTTCAGAAGACTAAGATGAACTTAAATTTGAATGAGTTCTCTCTCTAGGAGAGTGTGTGAGTTCTCTCTCTAGGAGAGTGTGTGTTCCCGCCTTGCCTTTTCCTTGTTTCCTTTCGTTTCTGTCTGTCTAGGGTTACTGTTTCATCGTCTCTTCCTTCAGCGGCGCTGAGGGGTTTTCTTCTCTTTTCTTTTTTTTGCTTTCCTTTGTATTCTGTTCTTGGTTTCTTATCTCTGTGCAGGTTTGGTGCTTCAAGTTCTGAGTGTGAGATAGAGTGTGGGGCTGACCAAGATGGACAGTGAGGTGGTTGATAGTTTGAAGAGATTCTCATTGATGGAAGAGGAGCTGGTAGGAGTTACTCTTGATGAGAAGGATGTAGTTAAAGGGGTGGAAGAAAGCAAGTTAAGCCTGTTTGGTAAGCTTCATGGCTTGAAAAAGGCGAATTTTGTTGGGTTTAAAAATTTCCTTAATGGGATTTGGTTCACGAAGAAATCGTTTCAAATGCGCGAGCTGGGTACGAACTTGTTCCAGTTTGTGTTCCAATCGGAAGAAGATAAAATCAAGATTTTTAAAAGTAGAGTTTGGACATTTGATAAGCAATACATATTGCTTAAAGAATGGGGAGACGAAATGAATATCAAAAAGGAGGATTTTCGTACGGTGAACTTATGGGTACAGTTTTGGAACCTTCCGAATCATTGGATATCTACGGATACGGGGCTGAAAATTGGCAAACTATTTCCGGAGATTCGGGACATGATGATACCAGAATTTGGGAGTATCAAAGGAAGATTCATTAAAGTTCTTGTTCCTGTTAACCTGTATAAACCACTTCTAAGAGGCACAAATATTAAGTTGGGGGATAAAAAAGTTTGGGTTGACTTTAAGTATGAAAATTTAATTGGAGCTTGCTATTATTGTGGTATCATTGGAAAAACAGCAGCTTGAACGAGGGTCCGTTCGGGGATTGGTTGTTGGCTGAAGAAGGGTTATTTGGGAATAAGAAGGGGTCGGGTCCTGGGAATCGGGTGGAAATAATAAAGGCTCAAGTGAGGGTAGGTGAAACCATCAAGAATATTAATGAGGGGGACATAATTGATAAGAGCAAAGTGATACCAATAGGCAGTAAGGATATACAGCTGGAACTGGGCATACCAACAGGGCTGGATATTCAAGAAGGGGTTAAGCTGGTAGGTGTGCCTTCCCAGGTTATTAATGATCCGAGCAAGAGTGTTAAACCATGTGTGGAATTTTGTTGTGAAGGATTGGTGGATTCTTTAGCCCCAGGTCGCATTGCTCTACAAAGAGGAAGGTCACCGATGAAGGAATTGAAAAATGCTGAGATTGGTAGGAGAATTAAGAGGCTGGCAGGCGGGCGGGGAAGAGGATTAAAAGCTATGTCAGGCATAGCTAGGTTGAGTGATCAGGGGGATAAAGAAAATGTGATGGTTGGGGGCAAGAGAAATAGATCCTTGATTGACGAGTTCTATGATGATCTGGAAGGTAGAAATTGCAAGGAAGTGGGGAAAAAACAGAAAATGGGGGAGGATTGCAATTCATCTGAATTTATGGTGGAGGAAGCCAGCCTAGATTGGCCCCAACCCCATCAATGATTGCTATGGTGTGGAATTGTAGAGGTCCGAGGAGGACCTACGCTTTCCCAAATTAAGGAGAGTCCGAGACACCACCTTAGGACTTTATGTTTTTAGTGAAACAAAAAAACCAAAAAAAATTTGTTGCTACTGTTTGTAAAAATTTAAAGGTCCAAGACAGATGGTTTTGTGTGGAGCCTAATGGTTTAAGTGGGGGTTTGCTTTTATGTTGGGCGGCTAGAGTAATTGTGAAGCAGATTCTATACAAGTCTTTTTGTATTGAAGTGGAATTTGAGATGAATGGTTCAAATGTCAATGAATGGGCGGTTTTTGTGTATGCTAGTGTGTGCCATGATGTTAGGAAAGATCAATGGAACTATTTGTGTGGGAACAGAGATAAATGGGGTGAGAAGTGGATGATTATAGGAGATTTCAATGATATCTTGTGTGTGGAAGAGAAAAGGGGGGGCAGAGTTCGAAGTGAAGTTAGTTTCAATGATTTTCGAAATTTTGTTCGAAATATGGGCATGGGTGCGGTGCCGTTTTCAGGATACGGATATACTTGGTCTAATTTGAGGGCCAATGAAGGTTTCGTGGAAGAACGGTTAGATAGGGCCTTTGGGTCCCCCAGTTGGATGCTTAAATACCCCCTGGCTGAGGTGAAACATGTGATACGCCATTCCTCCGATCATTTAATGATGATTCTGATTTCTGAGCCGGATAAATTGAAAGCCAAAAAAAGATTTTCCTTCGATAGGCGATGGGTGGAGAGGGAGGGAGCTGATGATGTTGTAAGAGAGGCTTGGAAGCTTTATTCTGTTGGTACCCCCATGTTTCTTGTGCATCAGAAGATCAGAAACTGCAGATTGAAGCTTCTTGCATGGAATAGAACTGGAAGTTCGAATTCAGCAAAAATTATCCTTGAAACTAATGCAAAACTGAATGTGTTGAGCGGCCAAGGGGTGAATAAGGATTGGAGGAGGTGGGAATCATTAAAAGGTGTCCTTAATAAAGCTTACGGTGATGAGGAGATTTTTTGGAAGCAAAAATCGAGGAATCAATGGTTGAGAGAAGGGGATCGTAATACCAAGTTTTTTCAAGCAAGTGTTATTCAAAGACAGAAAATGAATTGCATTGATAGGCTGGTGTCCGCGAATGGGGTGTTGTTTGAGTCTAGAGAGGATGTTGTGAAAGAAATCACTGGTTATTATGGGGAGCTGTTTTCCTCTTCACTTTCTTCCACTAATACTACATTGTTGGAAGGTATCCCATGCTCTATCTCACACACGCAGAACTTGTGGCTGTCTCGTCCTGTCGGGGATTTGGAAATCAAGGATGCTCTTTTCTCTCTCAGCCCTTATAAGGCTCCCGGGCCTGATGGTATGACTCCTTTTTTCTTTCAATTTTATTGGAATGTGGTGCATAAGGATGTTTGTCGTGCAGTTAGAAAATTTTTTGGGTCTCCAAAATTGCTTAAAAGTATGAACCATACATTGATCTCTCTTATTCCTAAAGTTAAAAATCCTCAGTCCATCTCTCAGTATAGACCTATTAGCCTGTGTAACACTGTTTATAAAATCATCTCTAAAATCTTAGCTAATAGGATCAAACCTTGTCTCAATTCTTGTATTAGTGATTTCCAAACTGCTTTTGTGCCTGGGAGACAAATTTTGGATAATATTATTATTGCCCATGAGTGCTTTCATTTCTTGAATTGCAACAGAAGGAGTCCTAAAAAGTATATGGCCATTAAACTCGATATGGCCAAGGCGTATGATCGTGTGGAATGGAACTTTCTTGTGGATGTGTTGAATCAGATGGGTTTTTCTCCTTGTTTTGTGTCTTGGATTTATGCGTGTATTAGTACCACTTCATTTGCCTTTCTGGTTAGGGGTGAGTCAGGGGGTTATCTATGTCCTTCTAGGGGAATTAGGCAGGGAGATCCTATCTCCCCCTATCTCTTTTTAATCATATCTGAAGCCTTCTCAAACCTAATTGTGCAAGCTAAAAGAAACAAGCTGATCTCAGGCCTTCGAATCTCAAGATATGCACCAGAAATTAATCATTTGTTTTTTGCAGATGATGCTCTACTTTTTTGTGAAGCTAATTGTGTGCAGGCAAAAAATTTCTCTGATTTGCTGGATTGTTACTGCAAGGCGTCTGGACAGAAAATTAACTATGAGAAATCCTCAATCTTTTTTGGAGTGAATCTGGAGGAGGAGGTGAGACGGGATATTTGTGGAATTCTGAACGGTATGCAGGAACAAAAGAAAATCAAACACTTAGGACTGCCTTTAACAATTGGGAGAGCCAAGAAGGAGGTATTCCATTATGCAGTGGAGGTGGCTAATAAGAGAATTTTGAATTGGAAATCCAATTTCTTAAGCCTTGCGGGTAAGGAAGTGTTGATTAAATCAGTCATTAGTGCTCTGCCTAATTATATTATGTCTTGTTATAAACTTCCTAAGGGTATTTATGGGGAATTAAACAAGACCATTGCTAAGTTTTGGTGGGGAACTAAGGAGGAAGGGCAGGCGAAAATGCATTGGATCAGTTGGAACAAAATGATTCAGTCTAAGGAGGATGGGGGTATGGGATTCCAAAACATTGGATTGTTTAATGATGCTCTATTAGCTAAGCAGCTTTGGAGGATCATTATACAACCTAATTCCTTGGTTGGTAAGCTGTTGAGGGCTAGATACTTTGCTAAAAATGGCCTGCTTAATTCTTCTATCAAAGTTACTGATTCTTGGATGTGGAAGAGTTTTTTGAAGTCAAAATATGTGCTGGAGTTGGGTCTTCTGTTCCAAATTGCAGATGGCAAGTCAGTGAGAGTTTGGGAGCATCCTTGGATCCTAAACTTTCATTCCCCTATTCCTCGTGGATTGCAGCTGGATCATGGGGGCATTCAGTGGGTTAGTCAGCTGATTTGTGATGATGGCAAGAGATGGAATATTGAGCTTCTTCATCAGTTGTTCAATGCTCAGGAAGTGGCAGCTATTTTGAAGACACCAATTTGCTGGAACCAGGACAGGGACAGGTTCTTTTGGAGGTTTACTGATCATGGAAAATACTCAGTGCACTCTGCCTATCAAGCCTTGTGCTCTACATCTGCTCTTGAGCATGATGTGGAAGAAGGGAGTGGAGATAGAGAGTGTAGAAGGAAGTATTGGGCTAAGATTTGGAAATTGAAGATCAAGCTGAAAATTAAACATTTCCTTTGGAAATGTATCCATGATGCTTTGCCGGTTTTAAGTAATATTAAGCGGAAAGGGATTAAGGTGGATGTGAACTGTGGGTGGTGTGGTGATGGGGAAGAGACTCTGGAGCATGTGTTGTTCACCTGTGAACGAGCAAAATTGGTTTGGAAACTCGCACCAGTCAATTGGGAAGGAATCATTCACAAGGATATTTCCTTTAAAGAATGGTGGATGTGTGTTAGCCTCCTGCCTTGGAACCCGGCGTTTATTGAGCGTATTAATCTCTCTACCTATCTTCTATGGTGGCTCTGGAAAACAAGAAATACTTGGCAATTTCAAAAGGTGAGGATGTCTGAGAAGGAGATGATTACACAGGCTCATACTGAATGGTTGGAATTTGATGTTGCTTGATTGCTGGATGGTTTGTTCTGAGGGGTGCTTGCCCAGTGAGAAGAAGCTGTCTTTGCGTGGGATGTTTTTTGAGTAAGGAACTGCTGCTTTTTGATTGCTTTTATTTGCTTTTGGCACAAGGGATGCTTTAATTTGCTTTAATTTGCTTTTGGCACCAAGTGGTGTTACTTGTAATTATTAGCAGAACCCATTTGTTTTGTTATCTGTTGTTACCCCTATGGGGGTGTTTCTCTGTTTTGGACTGTGCTCCAGGGTAGCTTTTTGTTAAGGCAAGTGTGCCTTTGTAAGTTGGATGTGAGTTTATATATAAATCTATCGCTTTTTGGAAAAAAAAAAAAAAAAGATGAACTTAAATAAAATGGGCCATTAGGCCCACATAGGGAACATGGAAGACAACTTCAGTCCAGTCTTAGCCCCCGAAAAGGACCCAACATTCACGGAGTAAATACACCGACTGGACGAAATTGTCCAACATAGGGGCCCATTAAGAAGTGCCCCATTTTGTGGGGCCTATGTGTAGTTGAAGTTTCTTCTTCTTTTTTTTTTCTCTTTCAATTTGGTCAAATATTTTTTATTTAATTCGCGTTTCGAATTCAAATATGATGATTCGAATTCGATAAATTCGACTAAGAATATGTTTTTTATTTGTATTCTTTTCGAATTTGAATAAGAATCACAATATTCGATTCGAATATTCAAATATATATATTTATATTATATATCACTAATAAATGCCTATATTATATTTATTACTAAATGACATTTTTATATATATTTCATAATTTTTATTTTAATTTTATTACCATCTATTACTTATTTGATAAGTTTCATATTATTCATATTTTGATTTATATTGTAAATTAATCATAATTTGAAGAAAAAATTATATAGAACAATTAAAAAAATTTGAATATCACAATTCTTATTTTAATTTTATTACCATCTAATACTTATTTGATAAGATTTATATTATTCATATTTTAATTTATACTATAAATTAATCACAATTTGAAGAAAAAACTATATAAAATAATTTAAAAATCGAATACCAATATTCGAATCGAATCGAACAGAATATCTTCGAATACATTGGTCGAATCGAAATCGAATAATAAACAAATACAAATACAAATATTTGATTATTAATCGAGTTCGAATTGTATACTGTGAATATTTAATCCGATTCGATTCTTTTACAACTTTGTTTCAACTAGGTATATTTCTTTCAATTTCTTTTTGTAAATTTAAAAGGGACTTTTTTTTCAGATTTTAAAGTTTAATTTAATTTTTTTGTTCAAATAAAGTGGACTTTTTAATGGGGGAAATGAAAAATGGGATATTCTGGTAGGATAGGGGGATGAGAATCGAACACAAACTTGCTCATCTGGTAACACGCCCTTTAACCAAACGGGCTATATCCGAATCCCGATAAACAAGGGGACTTTTAATTAATCACTAGACAATGAATTAATTTAAGCATTCCAAAAAATGTTGTGTGTATTGGAATTAGGCGATGGGGGACAACTAATAGGTCCATCGGGCCCAATGTACTAATGGGCCCAATGTCATTTCATTCAATTATTAGAATAGTTTGATTTTACACTGATATGGGCAACCTTCTGTCTTGCAGCCCATCAGTTGTCGGATCGGATTAAGTGTCACTGGTACAGGCTGGAATACAAATTGGGTCCACATAGTATATTGTTGTAGATTTTTTTTTGGTCGACGACCCCAGAAGATCCCCACACCATTTAGGCATGATCCCACATCGCAAGCGCCTATGACATCCGTCCTTCCTGCAGGGGATGGCCCTAATCTCCGGAGATGATGAAAGAAACCCAACCCCAAAACTCCGCGGTAGTCGGGAATCGAACTCGAGGCCCGGGTTGCATTGCAACCCTTAGCCACTGCGCCAACCCCTGGGGTTCTATATTGTTGTAGATTTTAATTGACTTATTGGTGGAATTTAATTTAGATATTTTATTTACAATTCCTACATCTCCATTTTTCACTAACTCGTGTTTAAGGATTTTGAGATGTAGACTATTATAGAGCATGTGAATGATGTATAAATATTCAATTTATAAAAAAAAGGTCATTTATCCATAATTTATGTATCCAATATGATGCGAATAAAATTGTGCATCAAATAAAATATATTGTTCGAGTGATTTGTTACGAATTAGGGTTTCATGAATAAAATTCCACAAATCCATTATTTTATCTATAGATCTCTCAAATAGTCTTTTAAAACATCCAATCACAGTAACTGAACTAGGAATTAATTTTATTTTCTTATGTTTCCAACACTTCAATATATCATATGTTGTACATGGCTCGTCTTGCTTTTGATGGTGTTCCAAATTTGAATTGGCTTGACCAATTCCCCGAGTGGCTTTTGTGATTGCTATCTTGGTCTTTAGCCTATTGGCTACGTTGTAGTTGTAATATTGTTTTTTTGGTTGAGTTTTAATTAATGAAAATTCTATCGTTCGAAAAAAAAAAAAATACATGGCTCGACGTTTGCAAAACTGGACGAATATGTGCCGGAGGACATGTGTCACTGAGTTGGGTCAGAAGCATAGTCATCAGGTCCCCGACCTGTCCATCCTATGAAAGTATGAGAGAGGCAATTTTGCATCTCCGACTTGTCTGTCCCGTCCGAAGACACGTGGCTATCCTATCGACCTGAATTCGCAGGACACTATGTAGAAGATAGGCTTCAAGCCCAATAATATTAGATCCCAGACATGGCTCATCAAACCATATCAACCACTCAAGTCGACTTCCTAACACAATGTCCTATTAAAATTTGGGAGTCAGTCGAGCAATACTATAGTTAATGATTATACATAAGTTAACTTGTATTATTTATGCATAGGATAAAATATACATTTTCTTTTATAAATATGCCCATTCATGATTGATAATTATGTCACATCACAATAAGAATACATTGGCGTGTAGCGTGTATTATAAGATACACTTTAACTACCATTTCACTACTTCTCTATATTAGTCAAAATTGACATCATTTGAAACTTTGTTCTTTTGAGTTAGAGATCCAACTGTATTTTTCCTTTAAATTGTTATTCCTTTTATAGATAATCCAAATTATATGAAGAATTTAAAACAAAATAAATCGAACTTAGGTTAGTTTGGAAATAGCATATCTAACTCAAAATTAGATATTTTTTTAAACTTGTCCTCACTAAATTTAAATATACCTTAAGAGTGCATCAAGAATTTGAATTTGAGGGGAGATTTATTGAAGAGATTTCAAATGACCCCATATAAAACGGGTCGAGTTGAATCGAGCCGAATTGAACATGGTATTGTTCAAGCATGTTTGAATTTTAACCGAATTTCAAAAATTGTATTTGAGCTTGATTTGATTATTAACCGAATCAAGCTTTGGTTGAGCCGAACACGAATCGAGTGGCTTGGTATTTTTTCACATATTTTATTTTATTTTTTTACTAATTGAGTCGAGGTCGAGCCGAGCTTTACATCTTATCGAATGAAAAAAATGTGTTCAAACTTGGTTTGTTATGTTAATGAACCAAACTCAAACGAGCTTTTAACGATCGATTTCGAAATTGAATATCAAGTAGCTTGGTTGGTTTGTTTTTCAGCCCTATCCACAATACATATCCCGATATCTATATATTCTAAAAACACCCCAAAATGGCTGAAAACTGTCCATTCTCCTCCACTTCTGGATTTCCTTCTAAACTACCAAAAACAAATCACAATCAAATTTACAATGCTGAAAGTGCAAAATCTGTGCCAAGATCTACAAATATGGCCACTTAAGATATCAAATATGCAAGAAACTTAAAATCTATATCTTGGGGTTTTTGATCAATTCATGTGCCAAAGATTAGCCTGAAAGCTTACTCCAGAGTATCAGGATAAGTTAGCTAGACAAAACAAAAGGGCTAACAATGTTAACCGAGTATGATTGCTCGAGTCACGTTTGGTTGATCAAGAATTCATCCGAATCTCCCGGGATTTTTACTGTACTGTAAACGTGTGAGAATCCGACACATAGCTTTCTGAAATTCAATCTAAAAACCAGCGCACAGCATCATCATCATCGTCACCGAATACAGCATGTATAACAGATATAGCAAGCCTGCAAATTTAGAATTTCACTATCAGAAAATCGACCCTGCAAATTTAGAATCAATGGATAAACATAATACTTGTTAAATGTTTTATATTCGATTTATTGCTCGCTGATCAAGAAGAAGGGAGTACACCCTTAATGAAGGGATAATAATTACAAATATTACCCCTGAGGTTAAGCCTAATGACAAAAACTCCAATTATTTTTCAAAATTATGAATATCTCCTTAAGGTGTTATAAACACTCCCTTGATGTTTGTATTTACCTAACAAATACCTTCTCTTGAGGGTGCAATTTGTAAAACAGAAACAAATGTTACGTGAGTATTTTCAAAAGATGACTTTTTTTGTAATTATGTTAAACCTCTGGGGTAGTTTTTGTAATTATACCTAAAATGAATAGACAATCCATTTCTTATCAACAAATTCAGAAGATAAAAGAACTAAACCAAACATTACAAGTCAGCTACTAAATAAGTAAGGAATGATGAAACAATATTGTCATTGTGCAATAGCTCATGTAAAAGAAAATTAAGAGAGCACAATAGCATCATCATCATCATCATCAACTGCACCTTATCCCACTATGTGGGGTCGGTGGTGTGAAGTTTATAGTGTCAATTAATTGTCTAAAATTAGTTAACACTACAAATTCACACAAAAAGCAAAGTGGCAAAGTTTTACGCCGGATGCCCTTCCTGACGCAACCTTCATACGAAGGAGAAATGAGATGAAATTCCAAAACCCATCATCATCATAGGTCTTTCCACTTGCATGGAGAATACGATGAGACGGCGATGAGTTGAGATAGTTGCTTTAGTCATGTCCCATTACATGATTGATATTGTAAAATCAACATGTATATCATGTACAACATGTCAATAAGAGAGCACAATAGCACATAACCAAAATGTTCGGAACATAGTGAACCAAAAAATATTATATTGGGTCAAAATGGAATTTTCAAGAATGTTTTACATTCAAAACTACAGACGGGCAGGGCTAATCAACTTCAAAAAGGCGAACTCTACTTTTATTAGGTGGCGCAGTAGCTAATTTTCAAAATTCATGTACTGAGGAACGGAAATCGAATTCTTCGTTACTGGATTAGAGAACTGAGAGCACAGCAAAAAATGTCCTGGCAGCAATTGTCCGATATCCAAACAACATAGATTTAATGAGAAATGATAAAACAGAACACCCTGTTCTTTAAAGACATAATTAAGGTATCTTATACGAACCTGGTAATGATTAGACCAAAGAAGACTATATAAAATCCCAGCTTGATAATCCGAGCTTTCTTTTCGGCGTTAAGTACTCTAAAAACTTCAGTGACATCAATAAGATGCTGCTGTTGTAGGTACCTGAAATGTACACGAAAAGAGTTGGATAGAAAAAAAAAATAACTTTTAACGCTCAAGTAATACATATCGGAAAAAAAAAATTGTAAGCACAAGAACACAGGAGAAAATTCAACAGCATCATTTTCTGTCATGATCGGTATATCGTGAAAGTCAAGAATAGCTATATTGTACAAGCTACATGAAGAATCTGGTGAAAACTTGTATTTTTACTCACGAAAGCCACAATTTAACCGAGCTCGCACTGATTGAAAATTAATAGCATCAAAGCATAGTAAATCAATAACAACCAATGTCGTACCCAGGAATTATTACGGGGTGGGCCAGATAAAAAAATTAAAAAAAATCACACATAAATATTAACTAATTTTTTTTTAAAAATTAGATCCTCCGCCATTGCTAACAACCATGCCATAAAAAAATGGTGCAGGTGGAATTACTGCATAAAAACAAGGATAATTACAAATAATATCCTTGAGGTTCAGTTTGATTACAAAAGAACACAACTATCTTTCAAAATAACAAAAAACCCTTGATATTTGTTTCTGTTTTACAAATTGCACCCTCAAGAGAAGGGCATCTGTCAAGCAAATACAAACCTCAATGGGGGTTTTCTAATACCTTAAGGGGGGTATTTTTAATTTTGAAAGATAACAGGAATTTTTCGTAGTTAAGCTAAAACCTTAGGGGTAATTATTGCAGTTATCCCTAACAATTGATAAAATCGATTAGATGAAAACTTACCGCTTCAGATTATAGTATGCAGGAGGCAGTGAGAGTAGGAACATGATCCAATGCCCTGTCACGAGAAACAGAATGCAGAACGCCCCATGCAATAAATACTCGGGAACAATCACAGAGTTGATGCGAGATGATAATTCGTATGGATTCAAATAGTCAGCCTCCAAATCCGAGAAACCTAGAAACTACAGAGAGAAAAAATGATACCTTGAGATGCATATAGATGTTCAAACATGTTTCTTCACCTTTTGTGTCAGGTAGAAAGATAAAGTAAGAATGTCCTAAGGAAATAAATTCAGGTGTAAAATAGAGATATAGAGAGAAGAGAGTAAAATCAGACGAGACACGGATAAAAGAGGGAATAAAAAATCAATCTGAAGCCAAGCTCTATAAGATTCATATCCTCAAGTTACAAAATTTCTAATAGATATGCCATTATTACTCCAAATATTTGATATTAATGTACTTTATCAAGAATGACACGAAAAAACTATGGAATACATTAAGGAATCCTTTGTAAGTAATTACACAATCAAACATTAAAGAATTAGTCCAAATTAGAAAGTTCTCAAAGTGCACAGGAAACACCAAAACATAGAAGCCAAAACAGAATAGTGAAATAGTAAGTTGTGTTGACAGTCATAGATCAGAATCTAAGTAAAATTTCCTTCCTCGCCAATTTCTTCATTGCCACCAACTTTTCAAAACATTTTGATTTTCTAAGTCCTAACTTATTTCTTTCTCTTCTTCTCTCCGTTTCTTCTATCCATTTCTAACAAAAACGTCACGAGGTTGATATCCATCACCAGTAGCAAGGAGATCTATTTATGCGGCTTTAAGATGTAAGTCCCTGCAGTCAACTTGTGCATCCTAGACCAAATTACGGAATCTAGAACAATCTTGAAAGGTATCAGTATAAAAAGAATAAAAATAGGGGGAAAAAATGAAACTGTTTAAAACAGCAGGTCCTAACTCAGATTTCAACACAAGTAAGCTGTAAGGCATAAAGGTCAAGTAATCCACCAAATGAGATCCATTGACTGCATAGGACAATCTAATTCATGCCAAGTAGTTCGTACGAACCACCGGGAAGAACTTAAGTTAGTAAATCCCTACTCCAAATTACATCTTCTACTTGAAATAAAATAGAAAACAGGGGCCACATATTCCGGGTCAAGCTACTTGAGTTCCTTCTTCATAAGAAGCAAAATTCGGTTTTTTTTACTTCTTATGCGAGTAATCCGAAAGTTCTTACAAATTTAATGTAGACTATATTAATTTTCTTGCAAGCAATGAAAATGCCAAATTCAATATAAAGGAAAAATGATACAACCATAAATGCATTCATTACAGTAACAAATCAGGATTTATCTTTACAATTCAGCATTGTTTTAAAAATCCCCGATTAGTCCCTGCCTAGGCGCTAGGCTCCTCTTGTCTGCCTAGATTTTTCTTCCGATTAGGCCCCATCTAACCCCGCCCAGGTCCCGCCTAGTTTCCGCCTAGGCGCTAGGCCCCAAGCCTGCCGCCCGACTAGCGCGGTAGCGCCCAGTGCTTTTTAGAACACTGCAATTCAGTGGACATTTTTACCAAGTTTTCACTTTTACTGAACCCATTACTCCATTAGCTTTTTAAACTGAAGCTTCAAACAATTCATGGATATATGAAAATAAAAATCTAATTAGCATATAAACAAGAACCCCTCAAACAAAATCCCATCTTTTGCTCTCAGTAATTAATGAACAACACAAGAATGCTTTATCTAGCTTTTGCTATCAAGATTTCAAATTTCTCACCAACCAAACACCGCATTGCGTATGTAAAACAAACTACCAAAAGGGATTTAATAAAGGGAAACAAACCATAAAAAGGAAAAAAATTACCTGGTAAAAATTTAATCCCAAGAGAGTAATGTTCATTATTGCAAAGAATATCCACAGGATGGGTTCCCAAGCCATGGTATTTTCCTCAAGGAAAGAACAACCGCTGTTTCAAGGTTCTTGGATCCTTTCGTTCCCTAACTGAGATTTAAAAAAATATATGAAAATGGATAAATTGATTGAACACGCTTTACAGAACTGCAGTCTGCAAAGTGGTGGGCAAAGGTGGACTGCGCTTTCAAGTTGTTTGCCATGGATTATGATGCGTACTCATAATATTTAGAAATTTATTGATTATTTTTTTTTTATAAACAAAATTTTCTTATTATATTATTATATACCACTTGAAGTTCTTTTCTTTGTTATTTTAAAAAAGAGAAAATTGTAAAATTAGTCTTGTAGGTGTGTTTCAATATTAGTCATATAACTTTTGGAGTTGCAATTTTGTTATTGCGACAATTTTGCTCTTCAGCCAGAGAAAAACAATTTTAATCCTATAATTTTTAGGATTTCGCAATTTTAGTCATATAATTTTTAATTGTAGTAATTTCGTTCTTATTAGTCAAAATAATCAAATCTACCAAATTTATACGTGTTTTTGTATTTTACGTAATTAGAAAAAAAACTACATATCGAACTCGTATCTTGGATTTTGCTCCAGATTCATAAATCTAAAATTATTCGTTCATTAAGCAATCTATATTATTATTGATAGATAAATTCAACTCAAGTAAATAAAATATAGGTTATGATATCATTTTATACTCGATCATATGTATATTAAATATCTTCGATACCAAGCGTATTTTGAAAATAACTGAAATATGGAAATTGACATCATGACCAAATTTGCACTAAATTAAAACTTATAGGACTAGAATTGAATAAATCTAAAACTTACAAAATTGCAAAAAACAGAACATGCAGGATTAAAATCACATTTTCAAAAGTTACATATTGCAACACCCCTATAGATACAAGATTAATTTTGTAATTTTCCCTATCAACAAATTAGATTTAATTGCAAAATTGGTCCCTTAATTACAAGGGCAGCAATTTGTGTCCTGTAAATATTTTCGCCAGCAGTTTTGATCGTGTAAATTCTAATTTGTGCAGTTTTGATCCAAACTGAAACTGGGTGTTCTAATATTTTATTTGTTCAAATAATACCCCTATCCTTTCCCCATGATAGTTATGACAATTGACAGTTACAAAACATGAATTGATGTTTCGACTAAACGATAAAATCGTCAAGGACCGAAACTGCCACATCAAGAAATATCGGACTAAGGTTGATAATCTGGATTAAAATTGCAAGTAAGCCTAACAAATTGACAGGTAGTCATTAACTTTTTGTCATCGTTATAAATACCATTTTTATGAGGGAAATGATGATACCCGAGCCGAGCTGGAAGAAATTAATCCAAGTCATCACCCAACACACATCCGAGTAAGCGACTGCGAGTGACGCGAAAGAATGGTGCGCGACAAACACGCCACGAACTAGGCTCGCCCATTACCGAGCCCAACCGCAACACGACCGCCGAGCCCCGAGCCCCAAGCCCAAATTTCGGCGGGAAACGCATGCGCGACAGATTCATCGAAGTAATCACTTGTCCATACTTAACACTTTATTGATATCAGAAACTGCCACATGTCAGAAAGTTATAAAGAGAAGTCGACAAGTGGCAAGATTTGACTGACATGCACAGTTAGAGAGGGACATGTGTCTTTCTTTAATTATTTTACTAATTAATGAATAGTTAGTGAAAAGATGACTGTTGTAAACCCACTTACTCGAAGGGGTATAAAAAGGCTGATAGAGAGAAAGAAAAAAAAGGGAGATAGAGAAAAAAGAGAGAAAAAAAGAACTGTAAGAAAGACCGACCTCAATAATCCGGCTCGACATTATACAAAAAAGGCAGAATTAGCCAGAAATAAACACACGTTACGCACGTTTACATTTCTACGTGTCAAACCTTTTACATATTTTTGCTTGTTGACCAAAACGCACGTCAACAAATTGGCGCTAGAAGGAAGGGGTTGAACCTTCGACCTTGTGGTTAACTCGAAATTTTTGTGAAGGTTTCCGCATAAAAAACTATTTCTCAACTCCATACCACCCCCAGTCGAACGGACAAGTTGAGGCCGTTAATAAAATACTCAAGTATACCTTGAAGGCGAGATTGGAGGAGTCTAAAGGTAATTGGCCGGGGAGGAACTACCCGGTGTACTATGGTCATACAGAACGACACATCGAGCGGCCACTGGAGAAACACCTTTTTCTTTAGCTTATGGAGCTGAGGCGGTGATTCCTGTTGAGATTGGAGACTTGGCCACGCACCAAGCACAAAATAAAGACTTGGCCACGCACCAAACACAAAATCAAGACTTGGTTACGCACCAAGCACAAAATCAAGACTTGGTTACGCACCGAGCACCAAAATCAAGACTTGGCCACGCACCAAGCACAAAATCAAGACTTGGTTACGCACCGAGCACAAAATCAAGACTTGGTTACGCACCGAGCACAAAATCAAGACTTGGTTACGCACCGAGCACCAAAAACAAGACTTGGTTACGCACCGAGCACCAAAATCGAGACTTGGTTACGCATCGAGCACCAAAATCAAGACTTGGTTACGCTCCGAGCACCAAAATCAAGACTTGGTTACGCACCGAGCACCGAAATCAAGACTTGGTTACGCACCGAGCATAAAGTAAAGACTTAGCCATGTACCAAGCACAAAATAAAGACTCGTTTACGCACCGAGCGCAATAAAGACTCGGTTACGCACCGAACATAATACCAAGACTTGGCTACGCACCGAGCACAGATCAAAGATTTGATTACGCACCAAGCACAAATCAAAGATTCAATGTACACACCAATGAAAATGAAAACTTGGTTTATACACCAAGTACCAAAAAACAAAATAAAGAAAGAGTTCATATACCTAGACGAGAATCAACTAAAGCAAGTAAAGTCCCTTATTCGGAAAGACGGGAACCGAGCCCCGTCTTGGGAATATAAAAGAAAAAAGAAGACATGCAACAATCTTACAAAAAGGAAAAGAGCCGAGCATCTACAAAAAGCTTGAAACACATACACAAGTGAGGAAAATAACAATTCATTTCTACTTCAAAAGTATTTACATAAGGGAGGCCGGAGCCCATTACATCTTGAGGCACGAAGCCAAATTACCTACCTATGGGTACATATGAAAGCATCAAGATCGAGCAGGGCGGAATTTCGACAAAGACCGCTAGAGGCGACTTCTTCCACGTCCGGAGGAGGAGAGCCCTGCGCATTAGGAGCCTCGGCAAAGTTCGGCCGAAGGGTATCGAGATTAGCCTCCAGGAGGGCCAGATCTTCCTCAAGCTGAGCAACAGTACGCCCGCCCTTAACTAAATCAAGAATTTCTCGGAGGCTGGTCGCGTTGCCGCAAGTTAACATGAATGCATACTCCTCGGAGTCTTTGTAAGCTTCAACGGCCTCTCTACGAACTTCCTCAGTTTGCCGACGGGCAGTTTCTTCGGCCTCCCTGCGCACATCGGCTAGACGCCTCTCTATTTCCTGACCGGCCAAGGCGGTGGCAAAGACGTTCCAGCTCGGCGACCTTAGCCCTAAGCTCTTCTTCACCTTGCGGGCCCGATCTCGCTCCGCCTCGGCCCTCGCAGCCATTTCTCTCTCCAGAGTTGGCCCGAGCCGTAGCCTCATCCGCTTGAGTCTTGAACGATTCTTGTACCCCTTGGAGGGTAGCATAGGCCTCCTGCAGATCCCCGCCGCCTTTCCAGTCGGCATATTTTTTTCTCTAGCTCGCGAGTTCCCCCAACCGCATGCCATAAGAGCCCAATCATCCGCCCAGACATTGCCATGGCATACTGAATTTGTTCTTCGAAGTCAGTCTCCGAGCAGAATTGCTCGATGCCTTTTGTCCAGGCACGAGCTGGGACACTCATCGCGGCCCGACCTGCCTCCGGTAAGACTCTCGTTTGCTCCTCTGTCGGCGTGGCACATCGAACGAATTCCACAAACCATCGAGGGCGTAGTCCAATCATTCCCTCGCAATATTCATCCCTCACTTGACTTGGAGGGATGAAGTGACCTTCCCTGCCGAGGTCATCCGAGAAAGTTCGCGGACCTCCCTCTTCTGGGGGCTGTTCAGGATGTTCGGGTACCGTTCGACCAACCCCTTCAGTCTGATCAGGCTCCTCTATCACAATTCCTCCTCTTCTCCTTTGAAGAGGAGGCTGCACCGCCTCTGGCACTCCATCAGCAGGACGTTTACCGGCCCGGATATCTTCTCTCCGAGCCGCCTCCACATCCATGAGTTGAGGTTGATCGCGATCGCCTCGAGTTCGCGCGCGGCCGTGTTCCTCATGCTGCGAAGACGTGCACGCAAATCAAGTGCGCTCTACACAAAGCAACCACCGTTAGAAGATTAAAAGAAAAACAAAATGACATTCCAAAAGGAAGCGTGAAAAAGACAATGTTTACCTCGAACGGCAAAGCAAAGACTCGGCGGCCGGAGTGCGTTTGCCTACGGGCGCGAGATGATCTCGCCACGTGGCTAGCCATCGCAGGGACGGCGTAGCTCGCTCGGTTCTCGCCGGTGCTCCCTGGAGAATGGGTCCGCATCTTGTTCATTACCGGGAGGATCTCGCCGAGTCTCTCTCTCAACCTCCACCTCATGCTCACCGCCTCATCCCGAGCCGCCCCCTCGGTCCATGGTCGGGCGGAAGCGGAGAGCCTCAGCCTGAAGCGGCCGCGGCCAAATTGGCCTCGGTGGCGATCTCTCAATTCGCTTATCTCTCGCACCTCGCCTGGATATTTTCCACCTGCGGATGAAGGTGGCGACAAAGGCCCTTTTGATGCGTGATTCTCTATAAAGGTAAAAAGACAAAAGTCAATCACAAAAAGAAACGATAAATAGCAAAAGCGAGTAAGGAGAAAGGATATGACTTACTATAACCAAAAACAAAAATCGAAGGAGGATAAAGGACGGTCTCCTTCCTTCGCCCGTCCTCCACGCGAGCTTGCCACTCGCCGCTCACCTGAGCCATTTTTCTTTCCGATCCTTCAACGATGAAGGAATACCTTCTACTAAACTATCAGGATACCCCAATCGGGTTTGTACGTAATACCACCCGGACGGTGACCTTTTGATGAAGGAGTTGCTCGCCATTTAAAAGTTCATTCATCTCTTTGAACTTAGGGCGAGTAGGTACTTCTCAGGTGGAACATCACCAAGAGGCCAATAATCCTACCCCACGTAATGGGATGCACTTGGGTTGGATGCATACCCCACTTGCAAAGCCACCGCGTGAGAAAAACGGCGAACGGAACCGCAGATCTGAATAGAAGGTGGCGGTATGTATACCCACGCAACCACGGGCGGGTCTTGGGGACCTCGGTGCCATCCCGGTAAATGGATACCACTTGGAATACGATACCTTCACCGGAGCTCTCCCATCTCCGGATCATCAAAGATGCTTGGGATATCGTTTATATCGCTCGGCCCACCGAGACTCAACACGGCGAGGGCCTCCTGCCTGCCGCCGCCATTACGATGACCCATAGGCCCTTGGGCCTCTCCGCCTCGAATCAGGAGGGTTCGTTTACCCGCTCCACGTTATCACGCTCCGGCCCGATGGGTCCATATTTTTTCTTCTTGCCTGATCTCGCCTAAAATCAACACTCGGGGATTCTTCGTCGGAACTCTCTTGTGCGATCCCGGCCGATACACCGTTCCTCTCTAAAGACGGCCTTTGGCGTCGGATTAAAGATAGTATACGTCCGCCCCAAGGGCGTTCCACCTCGTGAAGAATCCAGGAGAAGATATCTCGAATAATGCTCGGGCTATGAGACGGAGATCGCCGTCCGGGTGAGAAATAAATGAAGGTTCGGAGGTAGGATCTTCAATTTCAACCTCTACACTATAACTACGACTCTACTATCCTCAAAAGAAGACATTTATAGGTAAATGGAGAGTATTTCGAGAAAATACCTAAGATTCAAGTCTCACGAACTTGGGAAGCCGACCAAATTTCGCTTTCGGTTTTTGTTACTTTAGCTCAAAGGTTAATGGTTGCGAAAGTGAATAATGAGGGAAACGAAGGTATTTATAGATGGGGTTCCTCGATAAACGAGACGTTTATTCGAAAAGACACGCCTTTTAAAAACTCAAAAGCCGTCAAACATGTCAAAAACGTCGCGTCCCCACGCCCTACCGACAGAATCGACGACCACCGGTTCTTGCGCAAGATTGGTCCAACCAAGATGATGCCACGCGTCGTTATGGCAACCCAATTAATGCGCCGTTTGAGGCATTAATCACTACGACGGATGCCAGGAAAGAACAAAACCTTTGAGAAATCCGTTTCCCATTAAATGTTCATCATTAACATTAAAGTTTAACTCCGACTTGAAATTCTTCTCTCGGAATCAAACTGGGGGCCTTTGATGATACCGAGCCGAAAGTGGAAGAAATTAATCCAAGTCATCAATCCAACACACATCCGAGTAAGCGACTGCGAGTGGCGTCGGCAATGGTGCGCGACAAACACGCCACGAACTAGGCTCGCCCATTCACCGAGCCCAACCGAACACGACCGCCGAGCCCCGAGCCCCGAGCCCAAATTTCGGCAGGAAAGCGCATGCGCGATGCATTCATCGAAGTAATCACTTGCCCATACTTAACACTTTATTGATATCGAAAGCGCCACATGTCGGAAAGTTATAAAGAGAAGTCGACAAGTGGCAAGATTTGGTCGACATGCACTTGTGATTAGAGAGGGACATGTGTTTTCTTTAATTATTTTACTAATTAATGAATAGTTAGTGAAAAGATGACTATTGTAAACCCACTTACTCGAAGGGGTATAAAAAGGCTGATAGAGAGAAAGAAAAAAAAAGGAGATAGAGAAAAAAGAGAGAAAAAAAGAATCGTAAGAAAAGATCGACCCCAATAATCCGGCTCCGGCATTATACAAAAAGCGAGTATTGAGAAATAAACACACGTTACGCACGTTTACATTTCTACGTGTCAAACCTTTTACATATTTTTGCTTGTTGACCAAAACGCACGTCAACAGGAAAAAAATACAACTAGTTTTAATGCTCAAGAAAAAATATGTTTGTCACTATTATTTGAATGCCTTGCCAATTTCATTTTTTGTTAGGAACTTAGGTGAGATGCAAATGGGCCCATGGCCTATCCAATTTGCAATGGTATTTAGAGGGCCTCTCCCAACAACTGGCCCAAATTTACAACGACGTCGTTTTGAAGCTCGTGAGCTTCCCCTGTGCTTCAGAAACACCGAGAGAGAATGGAAAGTTTGAACACAATTCTCGAAACGAAGCAAGAATTCGTGAAACCCATTTCCTTTTCCAGTTCATTTATCCATTTCTTCTTCAAATACTAAAAGATTCACTGGTAATTGTTCTTTACTTACGTGTTTATTTTATTATTTGCTTTTATTCTGTTGTAGCTTTATTTTCTTATTGCTTTCTGTTGAATTTTATTTGTTTATACCGTGTTATTTGTTATCTATTTCTGTGCTCGATATTGGTTTCTTTTATTTTTTTTATTCAACTTGTTTTTATTTTTAGTATTATGTAAAATGTGCTAAATTTCTTTTGTGTTATTCTTGGAATTGAAGCAGGTAATTCTATTGAACATTGTTTATATTGGCTTTATTTGCATATTTTACATATTTTACCTTAATTTGATCAAAAAAAGTTGGTTCTGAAAAATCTAGTATTGTATGGATGTATTTCCAAGTGCAATTTCCAGTTTCTAGAGTTTGGAAATGAGTTTTCCCAAGTTATGTTTTTCGTGTGAAAAAGAAATTTTGTTTGGTTTGTTATATGACTTTCTGTTAAAATATATGTTTGGAAATAATAATATGTTTGTATTTATAGTTTTTGAAGTGTATTTTTTATATACATTTGCGTGATTGTAGTGGAAAATTGTTTGATTATATTTCTTGAAGTGTGTTTTCACATATATTTACATGATTGTGTTGAAAATTGTTTGGTCGTGTTTCCAAAAGAATATTTCAATGAAGAAGTGAAAACTGAAAATGATTTCATTTCCTTTTAGTTCTTTTACATTATTCTCGTGTCTTAGTTATTTCGCGATTTTGGTAAACCTATCCTTTTTGTTTCTTCAATTCGGGATTTTGTGCATTGTTCTTGTGTTCTTCTTGTACTTTAGGACCGGTTTTTTGCGTGTTTGTGCTGCCTGTACGCGTGCATTTCTCTTTATAGCTAATTCGGTAGAGATAAATTAACAGCAAGTATAAATTTAATGAGTTAGGACCCGATTTTTAGACTTGGAGAATATTTGGTTTTCATTGTTAAATTGATCTGTACAATGTGCAAATTTAAAGTATAGTGATCTAATGGCGCCTGATTAAATCTCATTTGCTAGGTTCTTTTCTCTGTGTCGTTGCTCTAAGGCTATGCCAAGATGACGGTATGTACTCCCATCACTACATGCAGCAAAAACGTCGTCTGCTTAATTGGAAACGTCCAAAAACAGATGACTATTCGTGTTTCTGATGCCTTTCAGCAATCATCATGCTATTACTATACCTTCGGCAAATCAAATTCTTGTTACCCTATAAACGGCTTTCAAGTGTTTCAGAAAAACCGTTTGGGATCTAGTACAGCCAAACATGGCCCTAGTTGCCATTCGCTGACATTTAAAAGAATACTTAGGCCTACACAGCATCGGAAGACGCACGTCAATCTTACAAATGGATATGACAACATGGATTTGAGACTTTTGGTACAATCACAGACATCGAATATTAAATGTGACGCAGGGCCTTTTTCTTTGAAACAGCACGGTTTATCTGCTGGCCTTTTTGTCGGGTTGTTGGTTTGTTTTTCTACTTCTCAACCTTCTTATGCTGAAGGAAAAGAAAAGAAAGAAGGTTATTGTGATGCTGCTTCTGGTGACTACTCACACAAGAAGAAAGTCTTAACAGACTACTCTGTGATTGGTTAGTCGTATCTGATTTACCTCGTTCCGTGTAGTTTCTTCAGGCATTATTATGCTAATGAAGTTTTGAATTAGTTCATGGTCTAATAGATGTTTTTTGTATGCATCACCTTTAGGGGTGACAAATCGTGTAACTGTGTCGACACGACACGACACGACACGACAAACACGAACACGACACGATAAAGGACTGTATTTACACGAACATGAACATGAAGTTTTTCGTGTTGACACGACATTACAATTTACACGATAATTCAAAAGAAAAAGGAAATTGATTAAGATTGAATGATACAATATTACACGTTTATACACAATATGACATGGCAATACACAATACAAACTACAGAGTGTCAAATAAAAACATACAAAGTATTAGGTCAGGTAAACGTGTCATTATTAGATACATGTTTGTGAAAGCAGATCGTGTCACTAACAAAACAGATCGTTAGCATGTTAACGTTCTATATGTTACATTTTTATCGTGTTTACACAACATGACGCGAAATTTTCTGTGTCCTTATCGTGTTGGCGCGATAAGGACACGAACACGATAAGGCTTAACCCATTATTTCCGTATCGTTTTCGTGTCATGTCAAGAATTGTCACCCCTAATCACCTTCTTCTAATCTAGATTATTGCTCCATACTGCACAGGTATACCTGGAGATGGGAGATGCTTGTTTCGATCTGTTGCGCATGGAGCTTGCATACGATCGGGAAAGCCTGCACCAAATGAGAATCTTCAAAGGGAACTAGCGGATGAGTTACGGGATAGAGTATGTTCCAGATTTCCTTTTATCTACTTAAGTTAAAAATTTCAAAGCCATTCATACAAGAGTTAAAGGCTGAAGAGGTATATAAACCCATAATATGCCATTTCATTTAGTATTTGGGATAAAGATTATGTTTAATGATATGCCGCGAAAGATAGACACGAGACTGAATATGAATGTTGCTTTTGGAAAGATGAAATTTGATCAAAATGAAGTTTCTAGGTTTGGCCAAGATCTAAGAATGCTTTATTCAAATGGGATAATTACCAAAAGAAAAAGAAAAAATCCTGAGGTTCGGTCTAGAGGTTTTTGAAAATTGTGAAAAACTCCTGGAGTTTGATTCCGTCTTACATTTTCCTACTTCGTAAACAAAAAACATTTCAAAATTCACCTGATAAATTTAAGACAGAATCAAACCTAAAGGGGTATTTTATAATTTCGCAACATTTCTGGATTTTTTTGTGATTAGCCCGAACTCTAGGGAATTTTTGCAATTATTCCTATTTAAAACTCGCACTTTAAGAGAATTCATATATTCCAGGGGATCTACACCTTTCAAACCCCTTGCCAATTGTCTAGATAATATCTGCAAGTAGTCATCTAACAGTGGATCTTGCCAATCTTATTAGGTTGCTGATGAATTCGTCAAGAGACGGAAAGAAACAGAATGGTTAGTCTACTCAAATTTCATTGTTTCTGTCCTTTTAGTTTGGCCTTTTTGTTGATGCCTAGTTGATAATTTCGTTTTTAAATATTACTCCTCCCTTGGGGTATACTACACCCATTCTTGCCCCTGATGCAAGGGTATTTATCTTATTACAAGATCTTAAATTAAGGGATAATTACAAAACTACCCTTGAGGTTTGGCTTAATTACAAAAGAAACCCAATTATCTTTCAAAATTACAAATACCCCATTGAGGTTCGTTAACAAATACCCCCCCCATTGAGAATGTAATTTGTAAAATAGAAACAAATATCAAGGGGGTATATGCGATTTTGAAAGATGGTTTTTTTTTTTTGGGTAATTAGACTAAACGATAAGGTCTTTTTTTGTAATTAATCCTTAAATTAATTATAAACTTTCGCATGCAAAGCTTCATTACGAGTCATATATTATCTGCCATCACCCTAATTGAGGCAGGGATCAAGAAATTCCCTTTGCTTTGCCGGAATTTTAATCTTTCTTCAGTTCACAGATTTATCTAATTATGGATCAAATATGTAATACCCAATTTTTTTTATGTTTAGCTGATATTTGGTGATTTGTACTTGCACTAACGTCTCAGGTTCATAGAGGGTGATTTCGAGACGTATGTTTCACAAATAAGGAAGCCTCATGTATGGGGAGGTGAACCTGAATTGTTGATGGCTTCTCACGTTCTCCGGTAAGTCTACATATAGAGTGTAAATATGTATGTTTATTCTTCTTGAGTGGGTAATTTTGTCTTAACCAAAGGTAAAAAATCAATGGCATCATCTGTTGTATGTGTCCAAGCTATTGCTAATTTTCCTTTTCTTGGTAGAGGTTATTGAAGGATGATAGAATAATCAGCATTGGCCTTGTTACCTTCTCCAATAATTCATACTAGTTGCCGAAACTGATCAGCATCCTTAGGGACTGTTTGCAATCACTAAAAAAAAAGTGATTCTCATCTTTTGGCTGAAAAAAGCACTTTTTAGTGTTTGCCTTCTACTTCTGATTCTGCTTCATTTAATCAGAATCTAAAAGCAGGGAGATGGATGCAGGATGCATTAGATTTCTGATTCTGCTTCTGGTAGACTTTTACAAATAAATAAGCCATTTTACAACTTTTCCACTGAACAGAAAACACTCTCAACTTCTTATTCTATTTGCAAACACTACTAACTTCTGATCATCAACTATTTTTACTTCTGCTACAATAAATCACTTCTTCTAAAAGTAGAAGTTTTTGCAAACACTCCCTTAGTGTCATATGAACTTCATTTTCTTGCCAGTATCTACTCGGACGCTGTAGTGGAAGTTTCAGATGTCTGTTTCCAGTCTCCCAAACCTCCTCCCCTAACACAAACAACAAAAAAAAAAAGAAAAATAAAGGAATTTTTTAATGTTAATTAATACAAAACAACACTTGAGGTTTAGTCAATTTTTTTTTTTTTTTTGTGGGGGTGGGGGGGAGGTCAGTTATCTTTCAAAATCACAAATACCCCATTCTGTATACAAACACCCCCTTGAGGCCTTTATTTTCTTAACAAAAGTTCCTTATGGAGGGTGCAATTTATAAAATATGGACAAATATAATGGGTATTTGTAATTTTAAAATGTAACTGGCTTTTTTTAATAATTCAACTAAACGTGAAGCGTATTTTTATAACTAACCCATTTTTTATTTGATGATTAATACAATTACTAATAAGAATCTTAACTAACAGGATGCCAATCACAGTCTACATGCATGATCAAGATTCTGGTGGCTTGATATCTATTGCCGAGTATGGGCAAGAGTATGGTAAGGACAACCCTATTAAAGTCCTCTATCATGGTTATGGTCATTATGATGCACTTCATATCCCTGGTAAGGGAGGGGCGAGGCCGAGACTTTGAGATTCCGTAAGATGCATATGATAATATCATACAGAAAGATGCATCGTAAGATGGCTGGTTTTTGAAACAAATATGCATAATGCAGCAGCCTTCAAAACAACAATCGGATTCTACACAGAGCGGTTCGATGTAACAATGGTTCTTTCTTTTTTTTTTTTTTCAAAACTGTTGTCTTAGTTCATATGTCACATGTTCAAGGTACATACATCAATTTCAAGGTTAGTATTGATACTATATAGCCAAAAGATATTATTTTTCTTAGGAATAATCACAAAAACTACCCTTAGGTTTAGCCTAATTACAAAAAAACTCAAGTTGTCTTTCTAAATTACAAATACCCAGAGGTTTGTAATTATTTAACAAATACCCACCTAGTGAGGCATCTTGAGGTGCAATTTCGTAAGCTAAAAACAAATGTTAGGGGTGTATTCGTAATATTAAAAGATGACTGTCTTTTTTTTTTTTGTAATTAGGCTAAATTTCAGTGGTATTTTTTGTAATTAACACCTTTCTTTATGTAATTAAATTGTGTCACAGAGGATTTTGGATCTAAGTTTGAAATATTGCAATCACTGCATGCATGATATAGTAGAAAGTGCATTTTCTGTGTCTTTGCATATTCTGACTGTCAAAAAGTCTTTCATATGTTTTGGGATATAAAGTTTACTTTCAAAACTTTCATCATTCATTTCTCCACCACCATTAGTGGTGTTCTGCAGTCCCTATGCATGAGAACAATTCTACTGTATAATTTTGAGGGCAGAATGGTAATTTTGGATTAAGGTGTATGTATTTCTGTGATCTATCAAATAAATTTCTGCCATTTTATCCCTTTGTTTTGTTTTTTCTCTTTTTTCTTGCTGAAAAGTTCATTTATGCCCAGTGCCACCCACTTATAGTTTGGTGCTTCTGATTGTCCTTTCTACTGAATTTTGAATCTTTACAAGATTTTACCAAAACACCCCTCTAAGTGGAAATTGATTCTCTGGAAAAGCCTGATATAGATCATGTGCACTTGGCTGTATTATTTCCTGACAGTCCACTTGTCTGAAAACACACTCTTTTTAGTGGCTAACTAGTATATTTGGATTTTATATTTTAACTTGTATTTTATTGTATTATGTTATTTATAGACACATGTTAAGTATATATGATCTATAATTAACATTGTTTAAAATATAAAATATAATATGATATGAAAAATGAATGAAAAAAGTTAGAATAGATGATTTAAGCTGTTCAGGTTATGCATTTTTGGTTTTCTTTATTTTCATTCTGTTGTAATTTTCTCAAATGAAACAAACAAAAGTTAGCTTCCAAAATATACAGAGTTGGAAAAGACCTATTGATACTATTTGTCCAATGTGAAAGATTGAGCTAGTTCGATTGGATATGAAAGAAATAATAATTCCGCAATAGAATATTTTTTAACCCAACATACAATTGAATTTTTTTAACCCAACATGCAGTTGTTTATGAAATTTTTCAAAAAAGTACATTATTTACGCTCTTTCACTTTTTTTCTTATCAATCACATCTATATTCTATATATTTTAAAAAAAATAATTAATCATTAATACACATCCTCTCACAAATTTCACTATTTACTCGCTTACACATTTTTAACTACCAATCATATACAATCATTATATTACTATTTATATCAAATCAACTTTCATCATTACTTTTTCATCTCATATCCAATCACACTCTCAAAATTCATTTTTATTTCAAATTTTTTTTCACCACTATTCTCAAACAAAAAAAAAATTCAAAATGAGAATGTATCCAGTCGCACCTTGAGGTTGTGCTTTCGGCTCTTTTTTTTTTATCTCCATACGCGATTATTTGTAATTATTTTTAAAATACAGTATTTAATCAATTTTTCAATCACTAATCACGTAATTTTACTAAAAAATATAATATCAATTATCATTATTATACACTCATGTCATAAATAACCTATTCACTCTTCTTTACCTTCTCAATCTTATTTTTTTAATCACTAATCACGTAATCCACTGAAAAAAAATATAATATCACACTACAAGCAAAAAACTGTTTACTATAGAAAAATATGTAGATAAGTATTAAGATAACTGTAAATTGTAGGCAAAATCGTTGTAGGTAAAACCATTGTGGGTAAATATTTATCTAAATAATTTAAAACTGGTCGATGACCTTTCGATAATTTGTTGATATAATTTGGGGAGAACAATATTTTTTATTTTGTAGTTATTTTGTAGGTGACTGTAAAAATTAATGACATATCATTTATGTAGTGTCAAAGCTATTATCATTATACTTTCATATCATAAATAAATTATTCACTCTCATTTACTTTTTCAATCGCCAATCATATCCAATTACTATTTTATACTAATCATTGCATCAACAATCATTATTATATATTTTTCCAATATTCAATAAAAACACTTTTAAACATCATTCTTATTTTCTCCAACAACTTATCGAAATCAACAGAACGAAAGTTAACCATTAGGCATTAGCCAATCACACCCTCAAAAGGTTAAAACTTGAAACCATCTCGATTTAATAGGAAAGAAAAGGTGTAACTCACGTGATCAAATGACAGTCGTTTGACTAAAAATCAATGTTCAGGAAATCATTGGCAAGCTCCAATTAGTCACCGTCTAAAATTTAAATGCTAGACTCAATCTTGTCTGTCTATGTTTCTTTTGATTAGGTCATGTCTTATACCTAACCTTGTCCAGGTCCTATCTAATCCCACTTAATTTCTGCTTAAGCTTTCGGCCCTAACCTACCGTCCGATTAGCGTCTAACGCTTCTTTAGAACACTGCTAAAAAATATAATTGAATCAAAATTTTATTAAGAAAATTTTTCACCTACTTTTACTTGTCTTGTCTACAATCCCATGCAATAAAACATTGGCTGACTAGCTTATTAACAAAAGGAGAAAAAAGGAAAAATAAAAAAAAAATCACCATTAAGAATAAGACATTGCCTGTCTAACTTAAAAAAAGGGAAAAAGGAAAAAGAAAACACATTCCCATAAGTCCATAACATTAATTAATCCAAGAATACACATTAAAATCAAATCATATCTACTAAAGAAATCACATAAATTAGTCAAACAAAATTCAAACTCCTCACTTAAATATATACCTCGAAAATCCATCCAACTCACTTCATTCAAATCCAAAAAAAAAAAACTTCCATTGTCTTCTCCAAACCAACCTCTGCAACTCCTGGTTGCAGAAATATTTGTATATCTCTACTCAAAATCCTCAAAAAGACTTTAACTTTGTTCAACCCCATTAAAAATCTTCCTTCCATGCAATTACAGATTGAATCTTTATTACAAAACCAAAAAATAAAATAAAATGAAGCATCTAAAAAATGATGCTTTGATACTTAAATTTCTTTGCTTCTTCCATTTCTGCATTTCTTTATCTTCTTCAATAAACTCAGATGGGCTCTCTCTGTTAGCTCTCAAAGCAGCAATCAAAGAAGACCCAACAAAATCCCTAATTTCTTGGTCTGATTTGGACCCAAACCCATGCAATTGGGCTGGGATCACCTGTGATAACGCCCACCATAAAGTCACCTCCATTTCACTCTCCAGCAAGAATCTCACAGGGTACATTCCATCAGAAATCGGTACACTCTCATTTCTCACTTTTCTTGATCTTTCACTAAACTCTTTCGGTGGACCTCTGCCACACCAGATTACCGCCCTTCAAAACCTAACCCATCTCGATATATCTTCAAATAATTTCAATGGTTCACTCCCCGAAACCCTAGGCGGCTTAAAACATTTAACAGGGACTTTGAATTTTTCGTACAATTCATTTTCCGGTGAGATACCGGCGAGTTTCGGCCGGTTTCCGGTAATGGTTAGCCTAGATCTCCGGCATAATAACCTCACCGGAAAAATACAAATACCTCAGGTGGGGTCACTTCTAAACCAGGGCCCCACTGCCTTTTCAGAAAATCCTTATCTTTGTGGGTTTCCATTAAAAACTCCATGTACAGAGCCAGAAGCTAAAAACCCAAGATTCTTGGAAAACCCTCAAAAGCCTGTAAATTCTGGGATTTCATCAAATGGGTTTGTGGAGAATAGAAAAATAAAAAGTGGGCTGATAACAATTTCTGTGATTTGTGGGGTTTTTTTGGTGATTGGGGTGGTGGTTGTTTCAGCGTGGGTGATTAAGAGGAAATGGGAGAAGATGGAGGAGGGCAAAATGGGAAGAGAAGATTTGAGTGTGGGTATGGAGGAGGGGCAAAAGGGGAAATTTGTTGTTGTGGATGAGGGATTTGGTTTGGAGTTAGAGGATTTGTTGAGGGCATCAGCTTATGTGTTGGGGAAAAGTAGGAGTGGTATAGTGTATAAGGTGGTGGTTTGTGGTGGAAAGGGGTTGGGCGGTCCGGCGGTGGTGGCGGTGAGACGGCTGAGCGAGGGGGATGCCACGTGGCGGTTTAAGGAGTTCGAGGCGGAGGTGGAGGCCATTGGTAGGGTGCAACATCCCAACATTGTGAGGATGAAGGCATATTATTATGCTAGTGATGAAAAATTGCTGATTTCAGAATTTATTGGGAATGGGAGCTTGCATAATGCATTGCATGGTAAGGATTAATCTGTTTTTGTTGTTGGTTTTTATCTGTTTTTTGTGTAGTTTTTATTGTTCAGGATTGGCTTTATGTGCTTAATGATATGACAATTGCATTATGGATTTTTGATTTGGCATGATGCCATGATCGATGAGCTATTGCCATTTGAGAAATTTCATGAAACTTGATTTGTGATAATGAAATGCAGCTTTGCATATTAGTCTTGTGAATGATTAGAGCTTCAGAATGCGCAAGCTTAGAAATACGTTGGAGGTAGTCATCGTATCAGAAATGTTATGTCAGAGCTTCGCTCAAGATTAGCAAGAACGGAGATTGATTCTTGAAATTAGCTCTTAGGATTACAACGTGACAAAGTTGACGCGTGCGTCCTCTTCTAGGAGTGTTAAAATTAACTTCGAGTGACTATATTAGAAGGTCTCCAAGATATCTTCAATTTGTAGCAAAAACTTGTTCCAACACTGCGCCAAAAAATGCACCATTTTGAAGATGTGTATAGTGTTGCGATAGAAATGGCGCCACTAATTTTTTTCTGCCTTTTTGTCTTAAATTTATGATTTTAGTGTAATACTAAAATGGAATATTATGAAATATTCCTTTTTAGTGCATAATTTAGTGCAAACGGTTGGAGATGATTTTAGAATGCGTAAATGAATTTCAAAGAAAGGAAAGTTTCAATGTGCTAATATTCTGTGGAGGTCTCTGTGACTAGGTTCTCTGAAGCATAGGCATTCTTTCGATGTTCTTTCATCGAAGCAGCAAGTTTTTTTTAATAAGTTGGGAGTAGTAGTTGAAGGGGAGGGGATAAATTTCAAAGAAATTGAATGATACAGGGTTCGTTCGAATCTTGGTCAACACCCTTGCAAAGGTTGAGCAATACTACTTGAGCTACAAGTTGGTCATCGAAGCAGCAAGTTATTGCTGAAAACTCGGCATCTTAGAAGTTTTTTCCAGGGAATTCTCTGTCTTGATTAGTGTATTCATTTCTGTCACATCTGAACTGCGAAACTTATGTTCTTTATAGTATCTTTACAAAAAAAGGTCTATGTGCATAATTATCATCCTTTGTGTAAAATCCCTTTCAAAAGCTTTGACAAATTTCCCACAAGCACTATAATATTCTTCGTTTTTGCTCTTTGCGTGGTGCAGGACCTGTGAATAACTCGCCTCCCCTATCATGGGCCGCGAGACTCAGAATTATTCAAGGAGCAGCAAAGGGTCTAATGCACATTCACGAATGCAGCCACAGAAGATAGTCCATGGAAACATAAAATCGTCCAAAATCCTCCTTGACGGTGACCTGAAACCGTACATCTCAGGATTCGGTCTGTCCCGGCTTGTACAAGCCACCTCAAAATCTTCAAATGCGTCTTCCAGAAGTTCATTTCCATCGACCGTTGACTATTTGGCACCCGAAGCTCGGGATGCGAGTAGCAAATTCACACAGAAATGTGATGTGTATTCATTTGGTGTGGTGCTTTTGGAAATTCTTACGGGTCGATTACCGGATGGCGAGGGACTTGAGGGGCTTGTTAGAAAAGTTTTTCGTGGAGGGCGACCGTTGTCTGAAATTATCGATCCGGCTCTTTTGCACGAGGTTCAGGCAAAGAAACAAGTTGTTGCAACATTTCATGTTGCATTGAATTGTACGGAACTGGATCCGGAATTGAGGCCTAGGATGAGGACTGTTTGTGAGTTGTGACAATCTTGATTGTGTATAATTGTAGTGACTGTGTGTGAAATTCTGTACATATTTGGAGAAGATGTGTTTTTGTAGCAGCTTATGTTGTAGGTGTTTTCAAGTATCCAAATATTTTTTGTTTTATGGGAAAGTGGAGATGCCTATATAGTTTCTACTATGTCCATTAACTCGCTTTCTTGGTTTCTGGATATTGGTCAAATGGTATGAAGGTGGAGGCGGATAGAGATGGCAATCCCATCGGGTATTTAATTTTCATACTCATATCCATACCTAATTTTCATACTCATCCTAATACCCATCGGAGGACTGGGTATTCATACCCTATTATCATCAAATTTGAGTTATTTCAATGAAGCTATGAATATTTACTAAATTATTAAGTGGAAAATAAGAAGAACAAAAAAGAATAAAAAATAAGGATTAGCGAACTAAATATTATCGAAAAATAACAAAATATTATAAAAGACAAAGCACATGAGTTAATCGGGTATCGGGTAGGGTATGTGTAAGATATATCTAGACCCACCTTCATATCCATACCTGAAAATACACATACTCATGTACCCATTTATTTAATTGGGTACAAAAATACCCTCCATATCCTCCTCCGCTAGGGTGGGTATCAGATCCTCCATTGAGTTCAGAGGAAATTGTCATCCCTAATGACAATTATACCGGCCCTGTGGCCATGGGTACCCGCTCTGCCCGTATTGGGGCCAGTTTTTTTACTTCTGATTAGGGTCGGCTCAGAGTCGGGGTAACCCAAAATACTATCTAGTGGGGGCGCACTAATACACGTGTCCATTTATAAGTATTGTTAATGATTTATTTTTTTATACACTTTATTCCATTTCTTCCTCAATTCATATGAATGGAAAGTGATTAAATATTATTGTATCTGTTTCAGTATAGTATATACTATTAATTTTTTTTATGTTAATGAATTATAAACTTAAATAGATAAAAGTAACACATTTAAATTTTGTTGGAGAAAACCTTGGGTCGGGGATGGGGATAAATAATTTTCCCGTCAAGGGGAACATAAGGGTGGGGGACAAAAATAATTGGAATCGGAGATGTTGATGGCAAAATTTGTCCTACCCCACTCCATTGTCACTCCTAAAGATTTTAAGGTGGAAAATGGAAAACACAATAAATTTTACATTTGGGGTGACATAATAGTAAGAGGTATTTTTGTTTGTGCTAAAAACAATTTTAACATTTTGTAATAAATTTAAAGGAAAAACTTATTGAGAATTTAAAAGTATATTTGGTTGAATTTAAAGATTATATGAAATTGGAGGGGCCATTTGAAATACATTGTCCTAAAAAACAAGAATAATAAATTTAGTAATGGGCCTCATGAGATTGGAAGGGACTCAAGAATCCCAATATAGTTTGGAAGGGACTCATGAGATTGAATGGGCCATTTTTATCTATGCTAGTATTTGCCCTTGAAAAGAAAGACTCAATGGGATTATACGGGGGGGAGAAAAGTAAATGGGGCGATAAATGGTGGATAGGGGGACTTTAATGACATAATTAGTAATAATGAGAAGAAGGGAGGGAGGATCAGATTGGAATCTAGCTTTGTGGGATTTAGAGAATTTATTCATGACTTAAAAATGGGAGAAATCTCATTCTTAGGACATGAATTCACTTGGTCCAACCTTAGAGTATATGATGGTTTTGTGGAGGAAAGATTGGATAGAATCTTTGGATCTGCGGATTGGTTACTTCAATATCCCCTGGCTATTGTGAAGCATGTTGTGAGACATTCATCGAGACCATCGAGTTATTATTTTTGGATAGGAATCCTGAGTGTGTTAAGGCCAAGAAAAGGTTTCAATTTGATCAAAGATGGATAGATATGGAGGGATGTAAGGATGTTATTCAGGAAGCTTGGAGCTCTAAGAGTCTTGGTACCCATATGTTTCAATTACAAGGAAAAATTACTACTTGCGGACTTAAGTTCTGGCTTGGAACGAAGTGTGAGTTCTAACTCTGCTAAGACGATTCTCGAAACTAATAAACAATTGGAGGAGTTGAACAGAGAGGAGTTTGTGAGAGATTGGAGGAGATGGGATTCTTTGAAAGGAATTCTTAACAAAGCATATGCTCATGAAGAGGCCCTTTGGAAACAAAAATCCAAAACCTTTGGCTTAAGGAAGGAGATCGGAATACTAAATTCTTCCATGCATGCACTACTCGAGAGACAAAAAATAAATTGCATTGAAAAATTGGTGAAAATCGGTGGGTCCGAGTGTAACTCCAAAGAAGAAGTGGTGGAGGAGATTGAGCTTTTCTATCGATCGAATTTGTTCTCTTCTACTCTTTCAAAAGCGACACTACATTGCTTGAAGGGATCCCAAATTCAATATCTTTGACACGAACCAATGGCTCACTAGACATATTGGTGATCCGGAGATTAAAGAGGCTTTGTTTGACCTTCATCCTTCTAAGGCCCCGGCCCGATGGTATGTCCCCTGCTTCTTTCAAAAATTTTGGGAAATTGTGAAGTATGATATCGTAAAAAGCTATGAAAAGTTTCTTCATATCTTACAAATTTCTTAAAAAGATGAATCATACTTTGTCGCCTCATTCCTAAAATTAAAAATCCAACCTCCATTTCTCATTTTAGGCCTATTAGCTTGTGCAACACTTGTTTATAAAATCATTTCCAAGATTATTGCTAATAGTGAAACCTTGTCTCGTATCTTTGTATTTGTGAATCCCAAACCACCTTTGTTCTGGTAGCATGATTCTTGATAATGTTATCATGGCTCATGAATGCATTCATTATCTCCATAGTAAAAGAAAAGGAAAAAAATGTTTTATGGCTATTAAGTTAGATATGGCCAAAGCCATGATAGGGTTGAATGGAAGTTTTTTGCTCTTGTTATGGAGAAAATGGGTTTTGACATTTTTGTGAAATGGATTATGGCTGTATTGAGTCGGCCTCATTTTCTTTTTTTCGATTAGAGGTGAAGCTAAGGGTTGTATTGTTCAACTAGAGGGATTAGACAAGGTGATCCCTTATCGCCTTATCTCTTTTTGATTATCTCTGAAGCTTTTTCCAATTTAATCACTCAAGCTAAAAGGAGGGATTTATTAAGCGCCTAAAAATTTCTAGAAAGCTGCTCCAGGGTTACTCATTTGTTTTTTGCGAGATGATGCTTTATTATTCAATGAAGCTAGTAGAGAACATCTTTGTTAATTTTAAACTCGTTTTGGACGATTCTGTTTGGCTTCGAGGCCAAAAAGTCAATTATGATAAATCTACAGTCTTTTTCAGTGCAAATACTCCAGTTGAGGTGAGAAATAAGGTTTGCCTGGAGATGGGAGGCATGGAAGAACACAGAAAGATTAAGCACTTGGGGCTCCCTATTACCATAGGTAGATCCAAGAAGGAAATCTTTATGTTTGTGGTTGAGGTAGCTGAGAGGAGGGTTAATAACTGAAAGCTAAATTTACGAACTTGGCGGTAAAGAGGTTCTTGTAAAATCAATACTTAATTCCTTACCAAATTACATTATGTCATGCTATAAATTACCGGTTGGGGTGTGTAATGATTACTACGAGTATTGGCTAAGTTTTGGTGGGTTCTAATGAGAAAGGAAATGATAAATTACTTTCGGATGAAATGGGAGAAGCTTTACTGCCTAAAGAGGATGGGGATTGGGTTTTCAGGATTTAGGGTTGTTTAATGATTCTCTGCTAGCTAAGCGACTTTGGAGAATCCTTACACAACCTAATCCGATGATGAGCAAGTTGTTGAAAGCAAAGTATTTGAACAAGGTAGGTTTGTTTAATGTGGAAGCTAAAAGTTCGGATTCCTTTCTTTGGAAGAGCTTCTTGAAGGCTAAGTATGTCTTTGGTCTTTGGTGTGAGATTTTGTATTGCGGATGGGAAGTCCACCAGGATTTGGGATCGCCCCTTGGCTGCAGGACTTTCACTCCCCCCGTCTGTTGGAAAATTGGAAGCAAAAATAAGATTACATGGGTCACCCAAGTGATGAATGAGAATACAAGAGAATGGAATCTAGAGATAATTCAGAATTGTTCGGCCTCATGAAGTGGATGCTATTTTGGCTACTAAAATTTTTAAGCGAGGTTACAAAAGATCATATGGTTTGGAGTCTTGCTAAAGACACAAGATTGTTCAATCAAAGATACAAGATCTTTGTGTGATAAGAAGGGTAATGAGGCTTTTCAAGTTGAAGCGGGAATAGGAGAAGAAGTCGGGAGGTTTCTTTGGAATCTCAAGATCAAAAAACAAGTGAAACATTTTTATGGAAATGTCTTCAAAATATTAATCCTATGGTGTTCAACTTAAAAAGAGAGGATGGAGATTGATGAGATGTGTGAAGGGTGTGGGGAGGAGCAGAAACAATTGATCATATTTTGTTTCATTGTGTACGGGCTAGAAGGATTTGGAAGATTGCACATCTCAATTGGGATGGGATTTATCATGAGAAGATGTGTATTGGGGAGTGGTGGAGTTCGTTTGTCCGATGAAAGGAAATTATGAAGGAAGAGACAGATTGAACTTTCTACATATATATTATGGTGGCTCTGGAAGACTCGGAATGCTTGGAAGTTTCAAAGGAAGTGGTATTCGGATATGGAAATCATTTCATTTCTTTGTACAAGAATGGAGTGAGTTTGATAAATTTAATTAGTCATCGGTTGAAAGTTGTTGCTTTAGGGGATAATCCCGATAAAGCCTTTGTTCTTTCTCCTTTGCTTTGTTTTGGATTGAACTGTTTTCTATGGTTGGGATGGTTGTGGCCATTTTCCTCAGTTCTTATACTTGTAATTCTTTCTTTAGACAAGTTCTGTTTCTAGTTTTTATTTTTGCCCCTATCTGTTTTGGGGTTTTCCTCCATGGCATGTGTCTGTTGGGTGGTGTTGGGTAAGTATACCCCGATTTGTAAGTTCTTGCTGAGTTTGTTCTGATTAATATTAATACTCTCGCTTATGACAAAAAATAAATAAATTTAGAACATATAGCAATGTGTATTATTAACAAAATATTTCTCCAAATTATTATTTATAAACACATAATATCAACTCTTCCAAATTAATTGTAATTAATTAGATTTTCCTCTAACCATTTTTCCAAAATGGCACTCCATTTGTCACTCGATCTAGTAAAATTGTTTTGAAATAAAGAATTCGAAAATCCTTCATTTTTTTTAATTTCTTATTATTATTTTCCCTCCCCCACAAAAAAAAAAAACTAATTTTCTTTCAAAAAACAGTTAATGGGTCCCGCACTTACCGTTGGTCTTTCATTCTCCATCTCCAAAAAAACTCTGTATTTTGTATTTGGCGCACAAAAAAAAAAAAAAAAACTTCCATTTCACCAACCTTCGCAAATCTCTAGTTTGATAATCTGTTACGAACCCTAATCCCAAATCTTTGGTTCCACTTGAAACCCATCCCAGATTGCCAAATAATTTTATAATTACAGCTTTTTCGGTTCTGTAAAAAAAATTACATCGGTCAATTTTCAAATTTGTTCACGATCTATTGAAAGGGGAGCTTAAAAATTGGTAAATTTTGTTGAAAATTTTCAACATTTCAAGGATTTTATGCAGGAAATTGTGGGATTTGATCGAAGGGGGAGATCGAGAGTGGCATTTGGCGTCTAGGGTTTGCGACGATGTCAAATTTGTACGGAGGGGATTTTAATCAGAAGATTGATTATGTGTTTAAAGTCGTATTGATCGGAGATTCGGCAGTCGGGAAATCCCAATTGCTGGCTAGATTTGCTAGGAATGAGTTCAGTTTGGAATCGAAGGCCACAATTGGGGTTGAATTTCAGACCAAGACACTTGTGATTGATCACAAGACTGTCAAGGCACAGATTTGGGATACTGCTGGTCAAGAAAGGTTTGATCCTTGATTTAATAGTTTGAATTCTTTAATAATGTTATTCAAATGTTGTTATGCAATTAATTTCGAAGAGTATAGATGGATTTTTAGCTGGATGAAGAGTTTTATCATGAAATGAATATGCTAATGATTATTGGAGAACAATGTCATGTATGGGAGTGTTTGCAAACGCTTAACAAAAGTGATTGTTAGCTTTTTGGCTGAAAAAAAAAATAGTTTTAGTGTTTTCAATGCCAACTGCAGCTTATGATTGTGCATAACTTAATTGTAACCTAAAAGTAGGGGGATGAATGCTTTAAATTCCTGATTCTGCTTCTGGTTTGATTTTTACACACAAATAACTTATTCAAATTTTAGTCTCTATTTGAAAACAGTACCAACTTTTGATTCTCGGTTACTTTTGTTTTTGCTACAATAAATCACTTTCTCTAAAAGCAGAAGTTTTTGCAAACACTGGAGTTGTTTGGAGGAACAACTGTTGTCCCATTGTAGGGTTGCCTCAAATGTAGCTATATTAATTTCTAAGGGAAAAATGGTTTTTTTTTTTAAAGACATTGTCACATTGATAACTCTTGCTTTCATCATTGAGTCTGACTAGTTGATCTGCATAACGAGAGCTAGACAAAAGCATAAACATTTACTCAGTAATGAATTGAGCATTGTAATTTGTATACTGTTTGGAACAATATTGTATACGGATAATTTCAAAACTACCCTTGAGGTTTGGGTTCATTACAAAAAAAAAAAACTTGAGGTTTGATTCTATGTTAAATGTAAGTGGGTAATTGCAATATTTTTACAAATGCAAGAGGGGTGTTTTGAGATTTTTTTGCTTATGAAGTTGGTAAAGTGTAATACAAAATCAAGCCTCACGTATTTTTTTATTGTTGTAATTTTCAAAAACCTGTGGTTTTTTTGCAATTAACCCAAACCTCGGGGATAGTTTTTGTAACTATCCCTATATATATGTGTGTGTGTGTTAATTCCTCTCTGCTAACCAGTCGTTAACCGATGCTTTGTAATAATGTCCAAATGTATGCTACTAGCTATGATCTTGTTGGGACTTAGAATTTTTTTTTTTGCTCCATCCTAGGTACCGAGCGGTGACAAGTGCTTATTACCGAGGCGCCGTTGGCGCGATGTTGGTTTACGATATCTCCAAACGCCAATCGTTCGATCACATGGCCAGGTGGCTTGAGGAACTAAGAGGGCACGCTGATAAGAACATAATTATAATGCTCATTGGAAACAAGTGCGATTTGGGGACTCTTCGTGCCGTTCCAACAGAGGATGCTCAGGAGTTTGCAGAAAGGGAGAATTTATACTTCATGGAAACATCAGCGCTCGAAGCAACAAACGTTGAAAGTGCGTTCATGACGATTTTGACAGAAATATATCGGACTGTAAGCAAGAAAACTTTGATTGCGAACGATACTTCTGACTATTCAAAATCGGCGTCTTTGAAGGGTACGAAGATTGTCGTTCCTGGTCGTGAAGGAGATGCTAATGCAAAGGGTGGTTGTTGCATGAGTTCGTGATTCGTTTTTATGATTCTTAACATTTCCACTTATACGTACGTTAATTTATATACTTTTTTTCTTTTTCTTTTTTTGGCTTAGAATAGTGTTTTATTCTGATATGAATACCTTATAAACAGAGAAGTTTTGCATTTCAGATTGAAATGTGAATTAGGGAGATGATTATTTTTTACATTGCTGGTGTATAACTGAGTAAATTTGCTAATGAAGAAAAGTTTAGTCCTTTTTTTGGTGTTATAGGGTCATAGCACCATGGTTATGATTTTATGTTCCATTATTCCATATGAATCTGGTTCAGGTTGGGCCGTCGTTCGCCCTCCAGGTAAATTCGGATGCGGTCACAACTTATACAAACTCGCGTGGACATTCGATTTTCGAACACCACATGTTCACATTGCCTAATGGGGTGGTTAAGGTGTTTTGGACCTTTGGTTGTTTGATGTGTTGCTTGATAAAAGAATGATGCCAAAATTGTGACCGAGGGTAGCCTTGTGTAGACTTAATAAACTGTAGGGATAATTACAAAAACTTCCACTAAAGTTAGGAGTAATTATAAAAAGACCCAAAGAAGTTTCAAATTTTTTTTTTGAGGTTTGGTTCTGTCTTATATATTTTTCTTTCTTGAAACAATAGTAGATATATTAAACTCACAAAAATTACAAACGAGTCAACTGACCAATAATCCTAATGGATACAAGAGATCATCCAGTAAGGATAAGAAGAATCATTCAACAGATGGCCTAGACAACATGAACAAATTGAAGCCGAGTAGAAGCCTCATCTTGGAACATAACGAGAAAGCAAAAAAAAAAAAAAAACACAACAAAAGAAAAAGAAACACTTAAAAACAGAAACTAAAAGTCTAAAACACCCTTAAAAGGAAGATCATGACACCCTCCAAGGGAGACCAACACTTGGAAACACAAGCACATATCGGGCACGAGCAATCACCACACACTGCATGTCAAACACAACTAATTTTAAATTGATTATGTCTTACATGTATGGGGACAATGTAATAATTTTATAAATGTAAATGAGATGTTTGAAATGCATTTACTTATGAAGAGGATAAAATGTATTACATAATCAAATCTCAATCGGATTTTTTGTAATTTTCAAACACCTCTGATTTTTTTGTTATTAACTCAAACATCGGGATAGTTTTTTTAATTATCGCTATATTGTATGATTCTTGCATACTCAACACTTCTATTGCGCGATCCATTATTTAATGTTTTGCGATTAATCAATTTATTTAAAGAGTGACCAATTAAACGACAAATATGATAGTAAATCATCACTTTTTTGAATGATTCCCTTAAATTTAAGACATAATCACACATGATGGGTGACTTTTTGTAATTTTAAAACATCTATATCTATGGGTTTTTTTTTTTTGCAATTATCCCAAACCTCATCGATGTTTTTGCAGTTATCCCTAATTTTTTTTTTGAATGATCACACCTGATGGGAGTTTTTTTGTAATTTTAAAATATCTATGTTTTTTTTGTAATTATCCCAAACATCAGGGGTGTTTTTGCAATTATCCCTAAAATTTATAAGCACAATATAGATTGGGCAAATAGGTAATTACGCTCATCAAACGTCTACAATTGACCTACCCGCTTTCAAGCAAATTTGAATTTCAACTGAAAATGAACCCATCCCGCTCACGAGCTAAAAATTTTTTCACTCTCATTTCATTTTGAAATTATTTTCACTTTCAATTCATTTTGAAATTATTTTCACTTTCGTTTTCAATTTGAAATTATTTTCGATTTCGCAGAAAATTTTCAATTCTGCTGTCCATGTCGTATAAAGTATCACCAACTTCTCACTGAATGATTTCATCTGTTGTTTGCGTTCTCATTTTAACCAGTGTTTAAGGTATTCGATACAATGCCAGAGGCAAGAGATCGGTTATCAAGGGACGACGACGTCGTAGCAGCTTACAGTCGGAGACGAGTTTCGAGAAGTGGTGGTAGAAACATTATTGGGAGGGGTAGTTCGATAATTTTTGTTGTGGAAGATGAAAATGAAGGGGGACAGGTAGCCGGAACTCCGATCCGGTGGAGAGATGCGGCGATGGTGGGTACACCTGGACGAATGGGATTGGATAGATCCAACGATGCTATTGGAAGGACGGAAATTGGGCGCACTGCACCGATCACAGGGCGTGAAAATTTGTCGCCGGTGGTGGGAAGTGGCGGTGGCCGTGGACGGGGAAGGGGAAGCGCTTTGCCGATTTGGTATCCGAGAAGGCCTCTCAATGACATAACTGCTGTAGTGAGGGTAATTTTTTCTTTTTTTCCCTTTTTTTGGTTTTTGTTTGTTTGGAGATTGATTTATTTTGTTTGTGTGTTTTGGTTTTTATGTATTGAATTGATTTGGCTAATTTTAGCTCAGAATGTTGATTGATTTACCTGGATCTTATAAATATGCTTGGAAATGATGGTTTTGGTTTATGAACACTTTGTTTGTTGTATAGATTTTAACAATTTGTTAGTTTTTATGTATTTCCATGAACAGATGCATCTTTAGATACAACTCCAGCTCATAGACAATCTGAAATTTAGAAACTGGGCAAAGAATTTGTAATTGTGATTTTCACCATCTTACTGAATGAGTGTTTTCAAAAACTTCTAATTTTTAAAAGAAGTGATTTATTATAGTAGAAGTGAAAATCATTTGACAATCAGAAGTCGGTAGTATTTGTAGCACGGAGGTTGAAAATTGATTAAGTTAATGAAGAATAATAGGTGAATTAGATTTGTAAAAGTGTCTTTACATTTTTTAAAATGAAACCAGAAGTAGAATCTAAAGTGTCTATCTCCTACTTTTTAGACGGATTAAATTCTACAGAACTAGAAGTAGAACTTGACATTTGAAATTGAGAACACTAAAAACTACGATTCTTTAGCCAAAACTTGACAATCACTTTTTTTAAGAACTCATTTGATCAGCTTATGATTTTCAAAGGATCTTTCAAATATCAAGTTTTCAATCTCATCCCTAGATGTTTCTCTCCACAGGCAATCGAAAGAAGAAGAAAGCGCGGCGAAGACCTACAAACAGATGGTCCTTATGTAAGAACATCAGGCGCTCAGCTTGAGCATGATATATCTCTAATTTCACCGTATCCCACAATTTTAACTAGGCGTTGTCCGTCAACTATCGGTAAAGTGCCCAAGATATTACACAATATCACCCATCACAACGATGGAGAGGATTCAGCTTATCTGACTCCACAAAAGAAACTCCTAAACAACATCGACACGGTAGAAAAAGTCGTGATGGAGGAGCTTAAGAAGCTGAGGAGGACACCGTTGGCTAAAAGAGAAGAACAGAAGAAAAGGGTACGGACATTAATGTCAATGCGCTAGCTAATCTTGATGGTTTTGTGGCTGATCATCTATTGATGATTGGAAATTTTCAGTTTTATTTATTATCATTTCTTGATGACAAACTATCTCTTGTATTATTGTCATCCTGATTTCTCTTATAAGCTATAAGCTGCTTTGCTTGGTCCTTATCTGACTGAAAGTTGGTGAGGATTTCAGTAAGTTATATAGAGTTTCATCGTATGTGTTTCATAATATTATTGTAGGAATTGCAACTTGCAATCTAGCTGTTTTCTATATTTAATGATTAGATGTAAATAAAGGTTATAGAGTTTGAATATTACAGGGTGGAGTAGGGTGGATTGTTTTTCTAAGTTCTTTTTGGTAATAATTTACAGTATATACTAAAACAGAAAACAAAGTTTACACATGTTTTCACATCATAGGCCTTTGTCAACTTTCCATTCTTCCTATTCCAAATGGTGGTTCAGATTTATTAATGCGGCAATCCGATGTACGAATTAAAAAATAATAAATAATCCAAACAACAAATTTAAAAAATAACAAATAAACGAAAAATCAAGAATTATATCTACAGTATATTTTATATTTACAAGGTAGAGTGCTTTCTAAGTTCTTTTGGCAATAATATTACTTAATGTCGAGTTCTTGAATAAACATTTATTTTTTCAAGTGCTAATTTTCCAGTTTTTTAGTGCAAATGATGGGAGGAGAGGGAGTCACCATTATTAATTACATCTACTTAAAATATTTCTATTTTTAAATTATATTTATCTAATTGGACACATTGCATATATTTTCATAATTATAATATTATATATTATATATTTTTATATTATATATTTACATAAAACTCATCCTAATTCATTAATCCATTCATATTTATATTTTCACGCAAAAATCAATAAATTATCAATATTTATTTTTCAAGACTAGAAATAGGACCATGAAAATATTACCATACATGACTCAAGTCTCCCATCACCTTGTTGTGTCTTTTACTAAAGTAAATGAATGCCACATGTAAAATAAAGATACGCTCCGCTGATAAATTGAAACACCAAATAAAATATCCGCTCGCTTCTTTTATTTTTTTATTTTAGTTTTATGACTTAAATTTTTGGGAAAACATCTACTTTTGGTATTAATTATTTATTAATTTGATCTAATTTGTTAAAACATCGTTTTGCACGATAAATTATTAATAAAAATCAAATTATTAGATAAAGATAAAAATTTGTATGAGACGATCTCATAATAATGTCGACAAGACAAATCCTATATGTAAATAGAATTCAACCCAAATCCAAATCTATAAAAAATATCTATATTTTTGGTGTTTTGTAAATTCGTCTAATTAACTTAATCCATGAAACAACATGGTATAAAACCACTTCTTAGATAAATTAGCCCCGTCCCTCTCTTTTGTTGTTGGCCTAGGCCCCAAACAAATCATTGAGACAATATATTAATGGATAAATCACAAAACGAGGTGGCACATGGTCCCTTACATCTAAATCCACCGTGTCAAACCACCATCTTCGCCGCCCCCAGTTTCAGTTCTCTCTCTCTCTCTCTCTCACACACACACACACACACACACACAATCTTATCTGTTTTTGGGTCCTATATTCGCATAGAGCCCGTTGTTTTACAAATTCTTTCAAGTCTTTTGTATGTCAATGCCAATAAATTCCTTTTGCCCTTTCTTCAATAGGTTTTCTCTTCCCTTCTTGTAACATATTGAATTTCTCAGGCCTTCAGATCTAGGTTTCATACTCTTGATTTCGTAAAGGGGCCTTATATTTGGTCAAAATCTTTGTTTTTTGTGCATAAAATTGTAAACCCCGACTGTTTTCATCAAATTTCTGATGTGGGTTTCTTTCATATTGATAAAAAAATCCAATCTTTTTTAATTTTTATAATCTTTTTTTTTTTTAACAAATTCATCTGAAAGATATGGTTACTGTAAATATGGGCACCCTTTACTATGTTCTTGATCATGTATATGGTGCATTGTTGCACAGGACAAAGTTAAGCCCTCCATTTTTCTCCAGAGGATGGGGTGGCACAAAGCTTGACCTTTTGGAGAAAATGATAAATCAATTGTTTCCTGAAGTAGAAGGCCAAAACTGGCCTCCTAATTTGGTGCAGCCAATTTGGAAAACAGTTTGGGAATCAAAAACTGCTTGTCTTAGAGAAGGGGTTTTTAGGACACCTTGTGATGAGCAGCTTTATAATGCATTGCCTCCTGAGAGTCACACTGCAAGGGTTGCTTTCCTTTCTCCGAAATTCGTGCCGCCGCAAAAGATGGCTTGTGTTGTTCATCTTGCAGGTAAAATATCTGATCAATTTTTGGTGTATTGCTGTATAATGTGTTTCAATATCTATAAATAAATGAAAATATAGCTTATGACTGTAAACGATGGCGCGATATGATCCGTATAGCCGACCCCACATAGTGGGATTAAGGCTTAGTTTGTTGTTGTTGTTGTTTTGCTGTATAATGTGTTTCAATGAAGACATCTTGCTTTTGAGCTTATTGCTTTTTTGTTTGATATGTCATTAGATTTGAGCTAGAGTGTGTGTATGTTCTTAGTTTTGTAATAGGGGTGGCCATTTGTGATACGACACGAATTAACACATTATAAGCGGGTTAGGTTTGAGTAAGTGGGTTAGGGATGAGGTTTGGCGGGTTAGGGTCAGAATTTGGTCGAACCAAAATAACACGAATAATAAACAGGTCAGGAATTCTGACACGAATAACATGAATTTTATGTAAAGCCGAACACGGCATAAAGATGGCTTGTGTTGTTCATCTTGAAAGTAAAATATCTGATGATCAATTTTTTTTTGCTGTGCAATGTGTTTATATGAAGACATATTGCTTTTGAGCTTATTGCTTTTTCTTTGATGTGTCATTAGATTTGAGCTAGAATGTGTTTATGTTCTGAGTTTTGTAATAGGGGTGGCGATTTGTGACACGACCAAATTAACTCATTGACAGGTTAGGGTTAGAATCGGGTTGGACCACAATAACACGGATAATAAACATGTTGGGTTAGGGGTGGCCATTTGTGGTAAGACATATTGCTTTTGAGCTTAATGCTTTTTGTTGGTATGTCCTTAGATTTGCGCTAGAATGTATCTATGTTCTGAGTTTTGTTATAGGGGTAGCCATTTGTGGTAAGACACGAATTAACACGTTATAAGTGGGTTAGGTTTGGGTAATCGGGTCAGGGGTGAGGTTTGAAGGGTTAGGGTCAGAATCCGGTCGGACCAAAATAACACGAATAATAAACAGGTCAGGCTAGAGTTGAGAATTCTGACACAAATTGCCACCCCTATTTTCAAAGCAGCTATGATGAAGATAATTTGGCTAACAATCTAAGTCCGTTTTTCACTTAATCTTTTGTTTTTTCCTTATGTTCTAGTGTGTGTGCTGATTATTGCAGGGGATATATTTGATGTAGTTTCATTAGGAAAAACTAAATTCAATATAAAATGTTTGCCAGAGTTCCACGAGGATGAAGAAATTCAGCCTGGAAATTTCGGAACTTCTTAGAGGTGCTCTCGGAATTGTTTTTAGAAATTATTTTGTTCATTTTTCACTAGCAATCCGAGGTCCTTGTTCTACTGCCATACATGTGAATTTGAATTGTTCGTACATGTGTGGGTGTGCACACATCAACATTTATGTTACACTTTCTCGAAGATTTTGTTAATCAATTAATGGAAAATCCGAGTTTTTGAACATGGATTTGCCAGTCACGACAATGATTCGAATATATCCTTTCTTTCAGGCACAGGAGACCATGCATTTGAGCGGAGGTTGCGTCTTGGCGGGCCTCTATTGAAAGAAAACATAGCAACAATGGTGCTTGAGAGGTCAAACTGAATATATATCTGTTAACTAATAGCTCTGACAAAATACAGATTTTCATCAAGTTATGGGATCTTAATTCAAGCTATGTATTTTACAGCCCTTTCTATGGAAGAAGACGTCCTATGCTGCAACGAGGGGCAAAACTTTTTGTGTGTCAGCGATTTGCTTTTATTAGGAAGAGTTACGATCGAAGAGGCACGTAGTCTTTTATACTGGTTGGACTATGAAGCAGGGTACGGGAAAATGGGTGTCTGTGGGCTTAGCATGGGTAAGACTTAAACCTTATTTGATTACTTCTTAAAAGAATTAAAAAATTTAGAGTATTTGAATTTCTTTGAAATTTATGGGTAGATCTTATTATTTATTAATTTATTTGCTGTGACAGTCTTGAAATAAATGAAAATATTGCTTTAGATCGATCGTGAACGATGGCGTGATATTATCCATATAGCCGATCCTACATAGTGGGATTAAGGCGTAGTTTGTTGTTGTTTATTTATTTGTTGTGACAGAAATTATGAATGGTGCAGTAAATTAACTGAAGAGATAATTACAAAAACACTCCCGAGGTTGGGCGAATTACAAAAAACCCGAGAGATTTTTGAAAATTACAAACCCCCCCTTGACTTTTGATTATGTCTTATATTTTCCTCCTTCATAAGCAAAAATACATTTCAAACCCCTCCACACTTATTGAAATATTACAGTTACCCCCTTAAATTTAAGACAAAATCAAACTTCAAGGTTTTTTTTTTTTTCTAATGTTAAAAAATATCTGGATTTTTTTGTAATTACCCAAACCTCAGGGGTGTTTAGTAATTATCCCTTAACTTAATTTAGAACTTGTAAATATATGTCGAATCATCAAGTAGATTTGTTTAGCATACATTACTTTGTCATAGCCATGGAAAACACCTAGACGAGTGCATATAGATACACCATCATAAGCAAATTTTGTCAGATATTTGTGCACACATACATCTAGATTCTAGAAAGAGTTATGTTAGTAACATATTTTATGGAAAGAAGGAAAACTGAGACCTTGTTTCGGCTTAATGTATTCCTGGCCCTTCGTTGTTTCACTCGAGCAAAGTAGCATTTCTCTTCTCATTTTCAGTTCTTGAAGTTATTTTGCCCTTTAAGGTTTGATTCCGTTTTAAATTTAAGGGGATAACTGTAATAATTCTATAGATGTTAGGTGGATTTTTGAAATATTTTTAAAATCCCCCCCCCCCTGTAATTAGATCGAATCTCACGTTTTTTGGGTAATTATCCCTATATTTTATTTTCTAGGAACAATTGTGTGCATACAAAACTATATTCGAGAATGAGCTGTAAATACTTTTCTTATTTCCCTCTGCTTTTGAGTGTTTTTGTACATTTCTTACACGAATGTAGGCGGAGTACATGCTGCTATGGTTGGATCCTTACACCCCACACCTATTGCTACGCTCCCGTTTCTTTCTCCACATTCTGCTGTCGTGGCATTCTGTGAAGGGGTATTAAAGCACGCCACGGCATGGGAAGCTCTTAAAGAAGATCTCTCCATGCACAAGGCCGCCACGACGCTCGAGGAAGTGAGGGAGCGCATGCGAAATGTGTTGTCTCTAACTGATGTCACGCGTTTTCCTATACCCAAAAATCCCAATGCTGTTATATTTGTTGCTGCTACTGTAAGTAATATAGTTGTCACTTTTTGCATATGATTTTTACGGAAAAAACAAAAAGATTGAATTTCTCACATATTTTCTTTAGTTCAAGTAAGGGATAATTACAAAAAAAAAAAAAAAAAAAAAAAAAACCCAGAGGTTTTTGAAAATTGCGGAAAAATCCCTTGAGGTTTAGTTCCATCTTACATTTTCCTACTTCATAATCCGAAAACATTTGAGGAATCCCCATAACATTTATAGAAATATTATAGTTATCCTCTTAAATTTTAAGTCAGAATCAAATCTGAGGGAGTATTTTAATTTTATAATTTTGAAACATCTCTAGATTTTTGTCCTTACCTTAGGTTTTTTTCCTTGTAATTATCCCTTATTTCAAGATTTTAAATCTTAGTAATTAGAAAAGTTTTGGTTGTGATTATTTGTCTTTTCATTCCGTATACTTTCATTTTCTGAGTAAATAGTGGTAATTGTTTTTTTAAAAGTGAAAGTTGGATGTATAGAGAAAACACAATGATTGTGTTGATGTGATAAAAAATATTTTAGAGGAGGTGATTTTTTGTGGGAAACAATAATGTTAAATAAAATGCCAAAAAATTGAATAAAAAATAAAAAATTGAACCAAAAATAGGCAATTAACACAAATATTAAGAGAGAACTAATAACAATTGTGAAAAATTAAAAAAAATACCGAAATTCTTTATATGTATAGGAGGGGAGAGAAAAATAAATAGTATGGCTGGGTATTGGGAAATATGAGGGAGAAAGAGAAACGTATGTTAATTTTGGAGAGAAATGATATTTTCTTTTTATTTTTTTCCGCAAACAATCACAACCTTCATCATTTTCCGAGTGTTATTGTGCAGTTAAATTATAATCTTTGAAACAATACAACCCTTTACTTTTTTTTATTTTTGCAGGATGATGGCTATATCCCGAAACACTCCGTACTGGAGCTTCAAAAAGCTTGGCCAGGATCGGAGGTGAGGTGGGTTTCTGGCGGCCATGTATCGTCTTTCCTTCTTCACAATGGGGCGTTCCGAAAGGCCATTGTGGACGGACTTAATCGGTTACAGTGGAAAGAATCTCCTTTATGATTGATTTTCTTCATGTATCAAAATGAAGAAGAGACCACCTCATAACATATATGGTAAGTTCACATTTGTATACTGAACAGTTAGTTGAATCTTGAGGCACCCAAATGAACATAAAGGGGTGCTTTGTAACTTTTTAATCTCTAAATGTTTTTCTTAAAAGAATAATGTATTGTTGTAAAATTCAATAAAATTATGAAATTGTTCATATCATATCTGTTCCTTGATTTTTCCTTTTTTCCCCCTTTTGAAGGAGATTAGGTGTGAATATATTTCTTTTGAGCATGTACGAACATATGTACCAATCTGAACTTATATACTTTGGGAGTGTTTGCAAAAACTTTTGCTTATAGAAGTAGATTACTATAGTAGAAGTAAAAGTAGTTGAAATCGGAAGTTGGTAGTGTTTGGAAATAAAATCAGAAGTTCAGTATCAGAAGTTGGAAAAATGCTTATCCATTTGTAAATGTCAAATTAGAAGCTGAAGCAGAAATATAAACCACTCATCTTCCTGCTTTTAAATTCTGATTAAATGAAGCAGAAGCAGAAGTTGACATTTGCAAACACTTCGAATGCTTTTGGATTCTGATTAAATGACGAAGAATCAGATTCGGAAGTTGACATTTGTAAATACTACGAAGTGGTTTTTTCCAGCCAAAAACTAAGACTCTATTTTTTTTTAAGTGATTGCAAACACTTCCTTTGTTAAGTTGTTATGATATTCTTCATTGATATGTTCTTGTGTTGTGCTCATGCGAATTGTTGATGTTCTCCACTCTAGTTTGGACCTTATTTGGGACTTTTTCTACTAGTTTGGACCTTATTTGGGTTCATATTTTGCAAACACCTATCTAGTCCGGATCTGCTAGCCCATCTATGATCTAACATATATTATTTAGGAATAATTACAAAAACACCCTTGAGGTTTGGTTTAATTACAAAAAAACCCAATCATGTTTCAAAATTACAAAAAATCCCTTCAGGTTTCGTTTTGTCGTAAATTTAAGAGGGTAACTGTAATATTTTTGTAAATGTTAAGGTTTTTTTTTAAATATTTTCAAAAAAACATCGGATGAGATCTTTTGTTACAAAAGGATGTTTCATCTTGGAATAGTCAATTTCGACTCGGCCTGACCAGCCCGGTAGGGCCGATTTTTATAATGTAATTTTATATCTTTGGGCTCCAATATTAGCGGAAAAAGCTGTTTGTCTTGGTCGACCCAATTTTACTCTTGACAGAGGCGAGGCGAGCAATAGGACGGTCATTCGACAACTCTAAATTTCCACTGCATGAATGATTGACATGTGTATAAAAGCTACCATATGAAAAAGCAACGCTTGATTTATGCTTCAAAACTAATATGACAACTTTTATACATGTTTCAATCATCCGTGCAATAGAATAGGAAATGAAACACCATTTTACAACAGACGATACCATCCGGTTAGCCTATGGGCTCGTTTATCTGAATCTCTGTATGCACATCTCTATCACAAAACCAAAAAAAAAAAGAAGGTAAAAAGGAATTACAAAAAAAAACTAATTTTTTAGAAGATAAAACTGAAAATTATATCAACAAATATGTCTAGCTAGCTAGTAATTAATTAATTAACATATTTCTTTAATTTTATTCTTATTCGTGGCGGGGACGCGCCAACGAGTGGTGAGCCGAGAGCACGGCGGTGGAAATATTCTCCGATGGCTGAAAAACACCGCGCCGCTTGGGGTCGTCGAGTTTGGTGAAGCTAGGTGAAGGGTTTGGTGCCTTAGGTTATCAGCCTGTCATGAGTTTAATCAATTTTCTTTAATAATTTTTTTTATCATAATTTAAAAATAAATAATTGAAAAAAAAAGTTAGGATTGATCTATAATTAATTAGATTAGTTTTACAACTCCTCATGCATGTATCTTGACTTTTGATTAATCAATTATATTAAATTCTACCTTTCATATTTTCTACATTGACAAGATCAATCAATAATAGCCAAGAAACTAATTAGGGCCATATATCCATTGAGTTGCATGTAGTGTGTTGGTGCAAGATTGCAAGTGTTAGACTTTTGTTTCTAGAAGCTTGAGTTTGAAAAAAATATGGAGTATATGAGAGAGAGAAACATTTTTGTCATCCCAATCTTTCAAGGTTGTTCGACTTTGCTACCTAATTTTTTTTGACACTTTACCTTCGTAAGTTCACTAATTTTTCAAATTGCCTCATCCAATTTACTTTTGTTAGAAAATTCAACCGAAATTCCATCTCATTCACATATCCGGAATCCAATTGCCGTAACAATCCAACACACAAATCATGTAATGGGATTCGATTGCCTCGGGAGCATAGCTCAACTGGTAAATGACCTGAGTGACGTGTTGTCTGTTAGCTGATACCCGTAACGTAGAAGTTCGAATCTCTCTGGTAACAGGGTGCATGGAGGAGGATTTCTTGTGTGGTGGCTCAGTCTATGGCAACTTAGAACACTAACTTGTTAGAACATATCTCGCGATTCACATAACCTACAAAGTTTTCTGAGACGGTGGAGGCTAAGGAATAAGGTTATCCCTTTTTATGTTATGGGATTCCAAAAGAAATTCCACCAAAATGATCGGATATGACAATTTGAAAAACTCTATGAACTTTGTGGAGATAAAGTATTTAAAAAATGGAAGTTAGAAACATTTTCCTATATGATAAATTATAAAATGATTCGAGGTCGACTCAGCCACACCCGTTACAATTAAAAATTCAACTTTTAACACGTGTCTGACATGCACATCAATTGGAAAAGGAGAATTTAAATTCGCCCACCAAACAGTGTAACAAAGTCATAGAAAATGACAATTGACTATTGTTTTCCCTTTATAATGAGTTGGAAAGGAAAATTTTATGTATAGAAATCATGTCAGGGAGTAGGGTTGGAAATAGGCCAAACTACCCTATAGGATCTTACGATTTGACCTATTTTGGGCCCGACTTAGTCTGGTCTATTTAATAAATAGGCGAGACAAAGACCTTCCTGTAAGTCTATTTATATAAATAGGTCGGCGCAGAACTTTTAAAATAGTCATCCAGCTTCAATAGGCGAGATCTATTTAATTATGGCCTATAGATATAAAAAATATAATATATTTTATATAATTTATTAATACTATTCTTTTTATATAATTATTTAATTATTATAATATATAAAATATATTTTTTAAAAAATAGTAAGTAAGCTTTTAATAGGCTCAAGCGGCGGAGCCACATGGTGGCTCAGGGAGGCCCTAGCCCCCTAATTTTTCTTTTTTCCTTTTTAGTACCTATATTTTTAATATTTAGTATTTTGGCCCCCTCATAATTTTGTTGGAAAAAAATTATTCCATGAATTATATTAAGTTAAATTGGAGATTTTGTGGGTCTTATTTTATCTTATTATCATCTTAAAATTATATGATTCATCAAAAGGTGGATTTCTCCTCATTATTTGCTAATATATATTGAAAAGAAATTTATAAAGAAAAATGATAAATTAAATTGTAGATAATTTTCGTGATATGCAAAAGAGACTCTAAACAAGTTAAGGATTTAATGATGTATTTTGTAAAAAATTACTAATGAATATTAATATATTCTTTTGATACAAATGTAATATATACAAACTTTATTATTTTGTATATATACACAAATGTCATCTTTTGTTTTTTACTCTTGGGTAGAGGCATCAATTTCTGACACGACACGATAACTCGACACTAACTTAACACGAATTTATTATTTTTTGAATATTTAATGTATTTTTAATTTGTAATTTTAATTTTTTCTCCATTTTTTTTATTTATTTTTTCGTGTCAACTTTAAATTATATAGATTTTTTGTGCCGTGTCGGGTTATCCGTGTTACAAATGGGTCATGTTCGTGTCCTGTATCTTGACACAAATAATTGAACGGATCGTGTTTGGTTTGTGTCAGACCTATAATATACGTGTCGAGAACCACGACCGCGAACACGAAACACGACAAGATTGACACCCTTACTCTTGGCCCCCCTTACCGGTTGTCCTGGCTCCGCCCCTCAGGCCAGACTTATTGTTTAAACAGGCCAAACTTGAGTTGAAAAAAAAAACCTATTATATTTAACAGACCATACTTAGGCTAAAACAATGTGAACATGGCCTAGGCCTTCCGAAACAAAACCTGGCCCGGCCTGACCTATTTCCACCCCTACCACTACCAGGGAGGATTGTTCATGAATATTTCTTTGCCACCAATTTCATATTATTCCTATATACTGAACAATTTGAATTTTTAAAATATATATATATATATATATATAACCACCATATATACACATATATATATTCATTATATATATATATATATATATTAGTATCAATCCAAGAAAAGATGCATGTAACATATCTACTTTCATGAAATTAAAACTGATCAAAAAAAAAAAAATCAAGGTGAAGGAGAAATATGGTGGGTGGTCAATTTCATATATGGTACAAGTCAAACATATGTGAAAATGACATCATGCAAAAACATGGGGCATAAATAATATAATATCTACATGACAGAGATATGTCTTTGTCCCATCCCTTTTTCTGGATTATAAATAATAATCACTCACTCTTCTTTTGGAATTGGAGCATATATATCTTCTTCTTGTACAGAAATTCATGCACCTAATTTTGGATGATTTATGATTTGGACACCTTTCCCTATTTATTTTCCCTTCAAGATTCTTTCTTTTTTTATATATGTATATATATTTTAAATTTTTCTCCACCATGTTTAAAACTACTTAATTACATGAGAAAGCAAATTATAAAAAGGATAAAAATATAAAAGAAATTAATGAAAGGGATCTTAGATTTTTCTTCTAATTTCCTTAACGTCATCATTTGCTATATTTCAGGTAAATTGAAATTTTAGTCCTGTATCCATAGGAGTTTGACAGTAATAATCCTTCAATAATCACTATTTAAAAAGAAGGTCTTATAACTTTCAAAAACTCTAGATTTCACCCCTTTGCTTGTCGAAAGTTGAAAGATTTGCCAAAAGTCGAAATATTTCTAGCCTAAACCCGTTGATGTGGAAGTTATAAATCAAGTATGCCCCAATCACTATGCCAAGTAACTTAAAGGCTGTCCACGTAAGCAAAATTAATTTCTACATGGCGTGTTTGGTGAAAACGTGGACACATGAATTTTTTCCACAAATTTTCCATCTTCCACTAACCAAATAACTGAAATTGAGAGTCATTTTGAAAATTACATGATTCCATTTTACAAATTATGATTTTTGAAGGATTATTATTGCCTTCAAGCGTAGGAGTGTCAATCCCAGATACGACACGAATCTGACCTAAAGTTACTGAGTGAAACACGAACACGACCGACACGAAGTTACCAATTTGTCTAAGACCTAGTTGTTTTATTTTTTATTTTTTACTTAATTTTTGGTATATTTTGAGCATATGCACAACCCAAAATCAACCAGAAACCAAATACGAACCCAACCCAATGACCCAAATTGACAACCTAACCTTCAAGACTACAAACCTAAGACATGCTTGCATGCATATATACCATTGTAACGCCCTAAATTATGTGTCTAGGAAATTCAATTAAATAAAATTGTTGGAATATATAATTAATTAATTAAATACCTGTCGAACAAAACCTTCAATGGTTGAGAGCTTGTTGATGGCAACAGCCATCTGAGCCATATAGTTGTTCATGTTTGGTGAAATGCTGAGTGAATCAGAAATTATGGTCTCTGAGAGTGATTTATTTAGAGCCTCCAAACCCTGAGACAAAGCTTCTTCTGCTTCATGTGTGGATTGCTGGAGCCCACATATTCCCACCACTTGTTGCTCTGTCAATGGCTCTATTTGCCTCACTATTATCTGATATATTCAAACAATTAATTAGGTCAAATTGGCTGTTTAAGTTTTGTGAAAATGAAAAATAATCATATTTTTAAAAAATATGTTTTTTAGTCATTTTGTCTAAAAGCTGACTATCATACTAGCTATTCTTGTATTCTTTGATGAGGTACTTGCCATTTTTCAAAGATGTAATGTCAGAAATGAGTCTCGATCTGAGACATGTCGACGATCTTGAAAAGTTAAAAAAAAGGGCAAAATTGGCAATTGAACTAAAAAATGGCTAAAAAAAACATGTCTTTGAGAATCGGAACCGTTGACTCACGGTTCGATTCAAAACCGGAATCGGCGGTTCGGTCGGTTGAACCCGATTCCTCACGGTTCGGTTCCCATTTTAAGCTGGAACCGTTTGATTATCTTTTGATAATTTTTTTATTTCTTAAAATAGTTTATCAATTTCAGTTAAAAAAAGAAGGAAAATAAAGAAAAATACTTGGATTTAATATTCAATAAAGTTTTATACTTAATATTAATAATAATATTAAATTATCTATATATACTATTAGAGTATAGAAAAATCAAAGTTAGCGTAGTTAAACATAACATTTGGTCTAAAACTTGTCTCATGTAGTTACGAAAATAAAACATCATAATAAACATTTAACATTTCTTCTAGCATGTATTTACCAAAACAAAATTGTTGGTTTCAACCTTAAAAAAAAGGTTCCATCACGGTTCCGCAAAGCGAGTTAAAACTCTTGGTTCCATGGTTTTGAGACCTAAAACCGAGCGGGAAAGCTACATAGTTTCGGTTTTGATTTTAGAACCGTTGACCCACGATTCTGATTCGATTTAGAACCCAATTTCGGTTCCATTTGGCCACTCCTATTGAAATGTATGACTAAAAATATTTTTGTTACGGAAAAATTGCCAAAAACTTGCGACAACACACATGTTTAGTATAAATGAATTAATAATACTTTTTTGGGTACATATCTGAGGAAGGGCCGGTGAGATCAATCGAACCATATACCTGCAAGTGCGGACTTGAGACTTTTAACCACTCGACCATTATTTGATTTCCTTAATTTAATTATGTAATATATATCTCCATGGTAGTAATTATTATATATATGTTCGTATATCAATTTTGATTTTCTGAACAATATCCACATTATTGATGGGGATAACAATATACAAAAGCTACAAATGAGGTTTAAATTATTACAAAAAGATTATAATTATCTTTCAAAATTCCAAATACTGCCGTAAAGTGCTACAAATTAAACACCCCTTAATTAGACTAGATTTGTATTTATCTAACAAATACGCTATATCTTTGGAGCATAGATTGCAAGTTATAAAATTAGGGTTTAGTGTATTTACAAACCTTAATGAGCTCGGATGGCGGAAACCACCCATCCACATGAGCGCTCGTCGGAGTTTTCCACGCGCCGGAGAAGAGGTGGAAAACATCGGATTTCGCGATCAAGCCCTTGAGGTTCATCATCTGTTCATAGTGTGCCAAGCAGTTGTCGACGAAAATCCGGAGCTCGTTTTCCGGCAAGTGCTCATACACGGCGTGGCGGAGCTCCACCGTCAGGCGGTGGTGCTCCTCGCCATGCCAGGGCGTACTCCATGTCAAACAAAGCGCATGGCCGGACCATACATGAAATAACTCATTAATTAAACTTATGAATATGATTTTAGTCTAATCTTTTAAAAATTTGAGTACTTAAGTCTCATTTTGACCGAAGTGCAGTAATTTTATCGAGAATTTACGACTATGGCAGAGATGAGATAAAACATGTCAAAAAATTGGGAAATCGCAACAGAAGCAATGAATAATCCCCAATTTTATGTGTCATATTCGGTGATTTGACATATCAATTTTGTACCAAATCACCAACATTCTTAAAATTGTTAAGACACATGAGCTGCCTACTAACCTAGTTAGCATTTTTGATAAATTTACACAATGTTGGTCAAAATCGGACAATATGTCCGAACATTTAAAAGAATTTGATCAAAATTTAGATGTATGTGACTATTTAGAGGATCCAAATAGTTCAATTTACATGACCAAATTATACGACTATTTTCCCAGATTATTAATATGAGTTTGCAATATA